>JARK01001696.1:13763-61627 GCA_000688135.1 Ancylostoma ceylanicum
GGGGGGGGGGAGGGAGAAGGGGATACGCCCGAGGACGAGCAGAGGTGGAGCTATACAGGGCGGTCCAGTTGAAGTGACAAATAATACCTCTACTTTCTTAAGGTACATTTTTCGTTTTTTGAAAGTTTTTGGTGTTTGTTAAACAAACAACAAGTCATCAAAATTTCTCAAAATGGCCAGCACGGGCCTTGATCACATGCGACAATCTCCTCCTGAAATCTGGAAAGGGTGACCGCAACGGATTTTGAGAAGTCTTGAGCCATGCCTTCAGGACTTCAACGCTAACTGCTGGTGTAGAGCAGGCCTGTGGCTTCATAATGGACCATATGCTAAAATCCATGGAGTTCAGGTCGGGAGAACTGGTCGACCATTGCGTTGGGGATATGATGTCCAGCACGTTGCTCTGAAACCATCTCTGTGTTGAGAGTGCCGAGTGATAAGGAACGGAATCTTGATGAAGTGTCTACCTTGCATTCCCAAAATGCTTTTCGGCCTACAGCTTTGTGTTTCCAGAACTGAGGATCGATACAACATTCAGCACTCACTCTGCTACCTTTTTCCAAAAACCAGTGGGGTACGACCTGACTCAGTGATTCCTGCCCATACCATTGTTAAGTGAGGTCCCTGCTTGCAAGTGACCCTATACAGGCTCGAAGTGACAAAGTTCTTCTCATTCAACCATAATCTGTCATTCTGTTCAATTAGAACATGCTGCACTGTGAAAATTTACTCATCGAAAAAAAAATGTTCTTCAGGTTATCACTGGCGGACCGCTTGAGTAGCAACTTGGATCTCGTGAGGCTGTTTCCTTTCTGAGCCGGCGATAATTCCTAACTTTCTCCAGTTTGAACGGCTTGAGTGCTTGGTCTTCTTTTATAGTCCTCATGACAGTGCTTCTCGAAATCCTAGTGCTTTTGTAAGCTTTCTTGAACTTTGACGAGGACTTTCCTGCAACTTTCATACTATTAGGTTAATGCATAAGTTTTATCGATTCTTCTTCATCTGCGTTATTTTTTCCCCAATTTTTCCGAACTACAATCTGGACAAGCGGCATAATTCCTATGAATATTAGAGACCATTAATTATTTTACAAGCACATTCCTGATGCCCTATGTCCACAACAGGGAAAGCTGCAGAGCGGGAAATTCGGAATTTGCCATTTTTGAGTCGGTTGGCAATTTTTTTCTTGGGTAGCAAGAGTTTCTGAAGCTGGGGAAGGTGGCACCTATATCGTTTCGCCGTACAGAAAATGGGCCTTTTTACGTCCAGAGCGTTTTTCTATTGGAGCATCTTTGACTTTTTGGACTAAATAACAACTATGGGTAATACCTGGGATACTGCTTTGAATTAGCAACAGGGGTTGGATCGTCCAGCAGGAATCCCAGAAAAAGCAAGGAAAATGCTTCAAAAAGTTCAATTTGCTCATGGTCTCATTGGAAAGTCATGCGAAAAACGGGAAATTGAAAATGCAGTGTCTGTGAATTTACAAGTGTTTTCTGCATCTTAATTGCAAGGGACAGTCGTTAAACCTACGGTATAGAAGAGCAGGATTTGCTCTGCAGATCCATTACCATACGTACTTGTTATACGGGATGTAGGGAGAACTGCGGAGCTTTGAAGAATTGTGCGATTGGAGGACGTAGACACTATGATTTGCAATCAATATTAGACATATATTTCAAAAAACAACAGCTTATAGCATTTATACTAAGTTTCTTCCAATGTGCAGCTTTCCTTTTTTAACCTGCATCTCAGGGTCTTTTAACCTCTTCCTGGAACAGCGTGGTCTTACTTTTTTCTTATGAGCAATCTTCAATAAATGTCAAAATAAATTATAATACTACGCAGTCAATTTGATACTCTCGCCCTAAAGGTTGCCATCACCTGTCATGTTGGTAGTCATTTCCTTGTAAATTTCATTTTTTTACATTTTTTCTTATTAAATGATGTTGAATTTTTTCTTTGTTCATGAAAAATCTCCAGAATTCGTAGTTGTCTCCAGCCTAAAGTGGATTATACCTTGATCGATGAATAAAAAAGGAATAAATGAATAAATAAAGAAACATAACTCAATCTACAACCTGCTATTCCACTTTGATGGCCTGCTAGTGTCGTTCAATAAAATGCAGTCGGCATACCTCCAGGACCTCTTTAATAAATTACAGATTGTTATCACACAAGAACATTCCACTTTGACCTACTTTAACATTTCCTTGGCAAAATGACCATGCAACTTATCTGGCTTCCAGTTCTTCTTACTTTTTTAACCCAGTGACTCACACCCAACCAACTAGTACACGTAATAATCTCCTGAGAAACCTTTTCTCTCCCCCTGCAATCATAGCCATATTTATTTATTTAATTATTTATTTGTACACCAGCAAGGTGCGCCAACAAGACAGAGCACCACATGAATAGTCCAGAATTTAGCAAGTAATAGACTAGCAATCAAATCGACAGAGCAAACATCCAATATTCTTAGTTTGCGCAGTTGTTTACATTTTGTATTTCATTTACTTTCCATTAATTTTAGTTTGGAAAGTGTGGTTTAGAAGGTTTTTAACCGTTCGTATGTGGAAGCACGAAAACAGGAACACTGGGTCAACTGACCCCTACACGAGCAACGAATACACAGATATAGAATACATTTATCAGATCAGTTAAAATAGGAATTGATGGGTAAAGATATGTGAGCAATGGTCAGATCAATTAGGATCACAAAAGAAAAGAAAGCAATCACAACGGCGTCCCTGCCGCGAGCACCTCCGTATCTTCTTCCTATCCATGGATTTCTTTCATAGCTTTGAGTTCCCGCTAGACGTCGGCCGCACCCGGCGAGCGCTACAGTACGCCAAAATTGCAACAGGTCAGAACAATTCAAATTTACCAGTGATCAAATGAGAATCTTGTTACATACTTAGTTTCTTTTTCTTACAACAGTTACTACGTTAATAACACACGTCATCTTACAATTTACATATTCATTCATTAAAAGTCCCAAATTCCTCAACCATGTCTTCAGACATGGGGGTATAATAGCCTCCCTAGTTGGTATACCTGGCTTCTTCTCCAGTTGGGTCGGAGAGTAATGCAGTGGATTAAGATACGTGAGAAAGTTTATTAGAGAAAAAGGTTAAAACAGGGTTGAATGAGTAAGAGAAAGAACAATAAGAGCATCAATGCATTGAGACCAACCTTTATATACGCGCACGTGCGCGGGAGCATGAGAATCGATATGGCGAGGTCATCGATGAGTAGATCAAGAAGAACAAAACTAAACTACAATTGCAAAAGAATACTATTACGGGAATCGTAATTGTAAGGTTAATTATTATCATATCTTTCTGTGACAACTTTCCATCCTGGGGTGCTGGCGTCCTCGTCAGTAACGCCTTCCTCTCCATGCGAATTGCCTTGCGTGACAATGGCCACACTTTCATCTCCTTAATATGCGTCCGCGTTCGTTATCGCGGTAGTAGTGGTCCGTGCGAATTATGGGAATTGCCTCCGTAACATCTGTAATTGGAAACACCAATTCTACTGAAAGTGGCACCCCTGCTTTTTTTCTTGAACTGCATATTGTTTTGTTACGATCGTCTTCGTGGGCGCGATGTTCCTGTTCTTTCCTTTTCTTTAACTTGTACACGACGTTGCGGGTGATCACGAACTTCGAAAAGCACCGCTTTCGTGTGAGCTACTACAGCTTTTTCAACTGCTCGAAAAACTTCATAACGGCGACTGTAGGGTACAACTCCGGTGGTTTCAGTTGCGCGTGGTCTCCCATCGAAGCGCGAGGTTCCGACATTTGTGGCGCATGTCCCATCATAATCACGACGTTACCTCATGGTTGCCGCGGCCTCTCGTACGACATCGAATGTGGCTATCGTTTTACTTCTGTTCCACTCCCAGGTGGCGTCGCCCCGTGGACCGCTTAGTACGGTCGTTTTCGTCCCTTGACGTGAGTACGAAGCTAAAGTTGCGGCTAAAGTGTCCCACTCGGACGCGTCCACTGGGTTGTCTGATGCCGGGAAACGAATATGTACAACTTCAGAGACGGGTGCTCACGTATCGGCATATACACCTCTTTCAAGTCGTTGCACAGGATGAACTTGATGTCTTCGCCAATATTCTTTAACACCCTTTCGTGGCATCTGAACCCGGACGGAAGTATTATCAGGCTTGCCGCGCTGCTGCTGTTGATGTCGACGTCAGTCCACTTATGGCTAATCGCGTAGAGGATCCCTGCGTTTGCGAAATCACTCAACTGCTCCAGGCTGACCTTCAAACCGCCGTCATACGTCATTAACAACGAAACTAGGTAGGCGAGAGGGACGGTAGGATCATAGACGAGTTAGGTATCATGAGTGGGGTAAAAGGATGAGCGACGTCGAGGCAGAAAGTTCAGGATATTATAAGACGGGTTTAATTACAGCCGAAAGTCGCATTCGACTTCACTTTTTAGGAAGACACCGCGAAATGGATTCGTACGAATAGTTGGAAAGATAAATATCTGTAGAGCACGTCATTAAGGGTCACTGAATCAAGAACTGATAGGGAGAAATCATTGTCTTTTGTGAAAGCACATGCAATAGAGTAGATATGTCCTCACTGGAATAACCGCAGAGTGTCCGAATAATATTTTCTTTTGTTGTAATATGGTGCCGTCGCAAAGCCTCATTTGATATTACTCAGACATTCTATGGATTGGAGCCCGCCCGACTCCACCCATTTTTATCACTGGCAACTCAAAGCACCCACTGTGCGCGGAGCCACAATGGGAGCCTTTGAGTTGCTGTTGGGGAAGAATACGGCGGTCATGTTTCGCCTAGTGTTTGCAACTCAAGCCAGATATGGCGCCCAAGTTTAGGTAAACACATACACGTAGGCACATATCATGTCACACCAAAATATCATGCCATGTCAAATCATCAATCGTGTTTCATTTTATACTTACCTTCCTCACGATGCGGCGAAGATTCTTGGAAGGCAACTTTTTCATACTCTGTTACTATTTTCATATTTCCTTTATAAGAGTATCCCAAGACTTCGCCGGCGGTCGTGGCGATCACCAGTTTGAAATGAATCGAAATGAACCAGCGATAGAAGAGATAAGAGTGGTGGAAATACTTATCGATTGCCACGTGGATCGCCTGTAACGCTGCCAAACGGAGCTCATCGCCGGTACTCTCGAGGATGTACCCACAATGAAGTGGCGATGTGAGTGATGGCGATAATGGGAAGGATGCCTATCATTGTCACGCCCCTTTGATTATCATCCCTCTTTCGTCTGGGGTTTCCTCATTCACTTTATCCATGTGGCGACCGCCGGCGGTCGTGGCGATCGCCACTACAGCCGGCGATCGTGGCGATCGCCACGACCGCTGGCGAAGTCTGGGGATACTCTAACTCGTATAGCGTGAGGAAGCATGGGGCCATTTTAAACAGTACGAAGTATTCCAAACAATTTCTTCTTCTAAAAGCAATAACGAATGGAAACTTCAATGGTTGTAATTTGGGATGGGGGGTCCTTTTTGATTAACTACTAATCTGACTTCCTCTTTCTGCAGTTTCTGCTATCTCGCACCTTCAAGGGAACTCCAGCTGAAATCCTCGACTCGAAGCTGAGTGTAGGTTGTAAAATAGAGAGTGAGCACATCACAAATGTAAGAAGAACACAAGGAATGACGATCTACCTGCAGAGAAACAAGTATCGCTGTCGCGACCACGCCGGATTTCAAAGGCCCGACGCACCAGTTAACGCTATCGCGGTGGGTGGTATGGCGCAGTGGACGCGTGCAATCCGTACAATTGACAGGGTTTCGTGGCGAGACGTACGCACACCCCACGGCGGACCACTCGTACACACCTTAGACACCTGGTGAAGAGCGCCTTCATTCCTTGCATTTCTCGCTTCTTTCACGCAGTTTCATCCCTGCCTATGAATTTACCGTCCCGAGAAACCCCGAAAATCGGGAAAATCTCCAACGGAAGTATTTCCGCGGGTGCTACCTTTAAGTTCGACGGCGTTGATGCATTGGAAAGTAATAATAACATCAAATAAAATAATAATATCAAATAATATCAAAGTAATAATAAATTCAAATAACCCAAAGGCACAATTTTCCAAGATTCTTCAAAGGTTCTGCCAGCTCTCAAAAAGTTTCGGTTCAGAAGTGTACAGGGTGAGCCATATGTTATCGTGCAACGTTTGTTGGCGTATTCCTCTGCTTTAAACGGAAGCGTTTCCCTGAACAGGGTTGTATTCAGTAATTCTGAAGAAAGACAAAAATTTTGAGAAGCGAAATTGGCTATCACAGAAGCTAGGGGTAGCAAAATTTTTCTCCCTTTTTCTTACAATAAGATAACTGCAGTAGATGAAGTTTACATTGTGACGCGCTTTTTTGACTTTTTTCTTTTGAATATATGTTTCGATGCCATTTGCACGTAAACAAAAACATCTTGCAACAATCTACTTAGAAAGAGGAAATGCTACAGACATCCCGCTATCTAGTAAACAAAAACTCAAGACGAAAATTGGCTTTCTCGCTAAGAAATGATGCTTAACGTCGTCTTAAGGGAAATTTATACTGGATGCGTGCGACTGACGCGCGTGCGACTGTATGATGAAGGATAGGGGCCAGTCGTATCGCAGTCGCAGCTCAGTCGCACGCGTTTACGGCATCGCGACGGCCGCGCGTTCTTTTCATCGAGAATTTCATGCCGCGTTGACCGGTCTTCGTAGAAAACCTTCCGCGAATGGATACGTGCGTCTGAGATTTGCACGCAAGTCGCATCTAGTATAGATTGCTCTTTAGTCGGCGAATCTTTCGCGGTAAGAAAAACTGTATAACACGATTAATGTTGGTAGAATCAGCAACCAGCTTCCCTCGATGTGTTCATTGTCAGGCGGTTAGATATCAGACTTCTGTCCAGCTCCTCTTCGGCGCAGACTAGGTGAGTACTGCGTGAGTCGCTTGGCTAGCTCTAGTCGGCTAAAACCGTTGTACAGTGAAGACGAGATGCGTAGAATGCGAATGTTGGGCGAGCGAAGTCCGTCGTGAAACCGCCGGACTTACTAGGCGTTACAACAGGAAGCGAATGCACATTCAGACGTTTTGAGGTAAACTCGGATGAGCATGCGATTATTAAATTTGAAGTAGAAACAGGACTACCCTTGTTTTGCGTTAAGATTGAGCTATCGGGTTTATAACTTTCAGGCGAGGCCCAAAATATGAGGTTGTGCTTGAATTGCAGCCTTTTCGGAAGGATGACAGCGTGTGCGGAACAAAACAAACTCTGGCGCCGCGGTATAACTACTACAGGAACTCGTGCGGTCGTATTCATCGTCTTCAGGCTCGAGAGCCCGTTACCTGCGAATAGCGAACGTGTTACTACCCGATAATGGTGGGCAGCGATAGGGGATAGCGAACGGGTCAAGACAGGTAAACGACCGAATAGCTACCGAGTGACCCCCATGGTGGCGAACATGTCACAACAAATGAGCAACCGAAAGGCTACCGAGTGTTCGCTACGGTAGCGAACGTGTTACAACAGATGGGCAACCAAAAGGCTACCAATTGGTCTCCATGGGAGCCCGAATGGGCAGCGTAAGGAGCCCCAGCCCCGCCCACTTTACGGATTGGAGCCGAGGTGTCATGTGGCTCCAATTTCTCTCGGGATCGGCTCCAATCCGGTGAATGTCTGAGTAGGTTGATCAGCAAACGGTGAGTGCTTCTTTGTTAGTATATCGGGTGTTGGTTACTAGGAACTCTGGGTCGTGACATCGCTTAGCACATGTAAACGTGTTAGCCGACAATGTTCCAAAAATCGAGGAGTTTATTCTGCTCGGGGTTGGGTGATTTTCTAAGAACCGACATAAAAACAAAGTAAGCTCAGTAGTTATAAGCACATTTTAATGAAGTAGTCAATGATTTGTACTGCTGGGCCGGTACAATTCCGCCCCGCAAGTTGGCATCATAGTTGTCATGAGGGCGGCAGCTCTGCCGACAAGATGACAACTCTAGGTGCTACATACCTAAGCGTGACATGCTATTCACATTTAACATTTAACATTTATTGCACGTGCAAAGCACGTGAACTGTGGATAAAACCAAAAACCAAAAACAAAACGAACACAAACACAGTCAACGTGACATTATCGGAATACACATTTAAAAGCAAAGGAAACAGAACTGACAGCCATGACGTTGGTGGGGGTATTAAGGATTAACACAAATGGATACGGAGCCAATAATCAAATCTTTATAGTTTAAGAAGTTTAGCATACTCAAGCCCTGCTCTTTTCGTGAAGAAATGTCTATTGTGAGAAGATTTTGCTTTCCTCAAGAGGAGTTTGCTTTTTGCACCCCTAGTTATAGAAGGAACTAGAGTGAAAAATTTATTGCTGTTGAGACCAAGTTTTCCAGAAATTATGTTCTTTACAGTATTGAGGTCTGTCTTACGTCGTCGTTCATGTAAAGAATCCAGGTTGAGCATTTTGTTCCTTATGGTACCCCTAGGTATCGCATTATAGTTGAAGCCGAGCGCACGTACGAATAATTTCCTCGTAAAACTATTTCGAACACCTTCGAGTCTTAACACGTCCTTCTTTTTATGAGGAGCAAAAATCACCGTACCGTATTCAAGTATAGGTTTAACGTAAGTTTCATATGCTTTCATCGAAATAATGGGGTCTTTCGTGAGCAGCGCTCTAAACAGCTGATTTAATCGACGTTCAGCCTTATCTGCTATACTAGTACAATGTGAATAAAAGCACAAATCCCAATTGATTAGAAAGCCCAGATCCCGCACTTCTGTTTTTCTGAGCGGCGTATCATTAATGAAATAACCCCTTCCCTTATTTCCTTTACCTAGAGGAAGCACGGAGGACTTATGTGCTGCAAGTGGTAAACACCACGACTTCGACCAATTGTAAACCACATCAATAGCTAGTTGAAGGAGGTCACTACTTGCGTTGGATTCGAATATGCTATAGATTTTCATGTCATCAGCAAAAACTTTACACGAAACCCCCATATCTGCAACTAAAAGCGGTAGCTCATATGTGTACACGTTAAACAGAACTGGAGCCAGCACACTACCCTGCGGGACCCCACTGGACGCGTCTTTAAAACTAGAAAATGTCCCATTTATACGAACTTGGAATGTGCGATTGCATAAATAATCCTCAATCCAGTGCAGTATCCTTGGGTGAACACCAACGTGCTCCAGCTTTAGTATTAACAGATTATGAGGGACCCTGTCAAATGCTTTAGCAAAATACACTACATCAATGTTTTTCATATCATCTAGGGCTGAAGTCCAATCGTGTGAAGTTTCAAGCATTTGGGTCACCGTGGAACGACTTTTTCTAAAGCCGTGCTGGTCCGGAGATAACACGTCATTGTTGTCCAAATGTTCAACAATGGTTTTCTTTATTATCTTTTCAAAAATTCTGCATAATATCGACGTAATACTAACAGGCCTGTAATTGGAAGGGTCGTTATAGGGTGGTTTCTCTCTAAGAGGTGTGACATATGAATGCTTCCACCTATCTGGGACTTCAGCTCGGAATTAACTTAAATTGAAAATATATTCCAACGGTTTGGCGATGGCAGCCGCAACTTTTCTAATGAACGCGAAAGGTATTCCATCCGGAGTCAAGGAGAAGCTACTTGGTTGTTTCTGAATCATTTCAAGAATTTCATAGTGCTTGAACCAAAAAGAGTCCTGCATTTGACTATAGCTACCGTATAGAAGTCCTGCCAGAGCAGCTTTACCCTTCATGTAAACTTGCTCAAAAGTTTCGGCCAAAAGTTCAGCTTTTCCCTCCATTGTTATTACATTAGACCCACCCATCTTGGAGAGAGTTGGGACTCCACTATTATACTTTAATTTTGTTCTGATTAGCTTGAACAAAGAAGTTTTGTCTTCAGATTCAATAACTTTCCTTTCCACCACACGATCATATCTGAATAACATTGAATCAAACCTTTTGAACACCTTTGTAATGAGACCAATCAGAAAAATTTCCGCTAAGTGTGGCTGTTTCGAAGGCTCTATTTCTAGAAATAAAGGCAGAATGAAGATAATCTGGGAAACCTCGTTTGGACTTGGCCAAACGAACTAATCCCAAGTAGTGGGAACGAATAGTTCAATACAGTGACTCAAAATAAAGATAAACATTTCGTACATATCATTCACACTGGATACTGTATTAAAAGAGCCGATCCAGTCAATATTGTTAAGATAGGCATTAATGAAATCATAATCTGCGTTTCTGAAGTCCCGCTTGGTAAAACGTTCCATGGGAGGGACTGAGATTTTGAGGTTAAACTCGACCACTGAATGGTCACTGTTCCCAAGTGGTGCTACCACCCGAACATGCTATTATTCCTGCAAGTACAAAACATGGAGATCCTCGCTGTATCGAACCCAACTCCACCACGACCACAAATACGGGACTGAACCACTTGGAAATGGGGACACGTTGCGATATGAAAATGAACATTCAAATTAACGTCAACAACATGAAAAGAGTCCGATTAGGTGATTCTGCAGCATTCATGTGGCGTTCACAGAGCCCGCTGGTATCAAATAGAAACCTTGCCTTAGTAGCCAACAATGTTAGTTCATAATCAGCGGACTGCTGGTACTTTTTGCTTCAATTTCCTATTTTCTTTGGCATCTTTTCCTTGAGCCTTTACTTTAGTTTTGTTTCTCAGTAACGCATTCCTTGATTTTTTGTTGATAGTATAATCTATAAGAATTATTCTCGTCGATTTGCGCATGAGTGCTACCACGTTGGTCGTAGCCACGGTTGTTCGTAGTCACATTTCCTGATACAAGAGGTCGCAAGCATTAATAAATCCCAGGAGTTATTCGTACCATTCTTTTCTCCAAGTTGGTTGGCTCAAGAATCACAAGTTTCCACAATAAAATAGCTTTTTATTCGTTTTTAGCCATCTACATACTCGCAACAGCATGAAGCGAGAGGAGCGCGAATGTAGTGCTTCTGGGGAATCATGTTGCGACGGGCTTTTTTTCGTTAACTTTTTTCTCTTGATGTGAAGTTCCCTCTCCTCAACCGATATGGAGGAGGAATATTGTGTACTGAACAAAACCAAAATGCTACTGTAATTTACGAATGGACTAACAAATTCTCCATTACAGGAAAATACCAAGTGTATTTTCATTTTTTCCTCAATTCTCCAACCTGTTCAACAGCAACATCGAGCCTTTTATTTAAAACAAAAATGAGCCTATGTATACGGAAAACGAGATGTTATAAAAGGTCTTCGCTTTCTCCTCCCTCCTCGGCTGTTCAAGTTGCTAGTAGTCCTCGCTGTACCACGAACTCACGGATCGCTGAAACAAAACCTTTGTCATCGACTCAAATAGCGTCTACTTTACGAGGCGAAACTACGACGTGGGTGCCGACGAATCCACCCACACTCACATTCCGATGGCCAGATGGTCACCCAATTAGCGAATTTGGAAGTGAATCGCGTCGACGTGATCGTCACCACACGTGGAAAGTGATGTTTACATTGGGAGGGCTAACCTTCTTGAAGCTTGGTTCCGCTAGTGCACTCCTCCAGTCCCTTCCTGTGAATCCGGGCCTGAAGTTGCCCCTACCCGAGACAAGACCAGCTCCTCCGGACGGGATCCATTTCGCTGACCGCACGAAGAAGTCATCTAAAAAGTGAGAATCGAATCGTGGCCCGTTCGGATTGGTCAAAGTTCGAGAATTAGGTAATCTCGCTCGTATGGTCTCTTGTGGATGTAGACGAGTGGAATTTACATGGCTTATGTATTCCCTCGTTACATACCTGTAGAAGTGAAGAACTACAATCACTCACAACAGGAGGAGAACTGGAGAGGGGGGGGGGGAGTCCAGCTAATCGTAACGAGATGCTTGCTGTTTTGCTTTACTTCACGAGGCTCTCGAGTTTATTGTCCCTCAATCGCTGAGCTCAATAAAGAATTGCGTGCCTTGGTTTCGCCTGACAAAGGTGACCAAATTTGGCTTCAGTGACATATTCTACCAGAAATGGGCTGCAGAAACTATTTATAACTGGCTAATGTAGCAAAAACGGATTGGAGCTTCTGAAAACTGCTTGGATTACGGAAGTTTCACTGAATCTCTTAGAAAATCTCTTGGCAAGATCCGAAAATAGAAAATGGCGGCCCTGGGAAAGTCGATGATCTGGGGGACATATAGTCGATGATCTGAGGAACATATAGTCGAGATCAGGTTCATAATCTGCATGTGATAGTGGGCATACACATTGTTAGAAATTTTAGGGCCTAAGTCACTATTGTTAAGTCAAACGATCCTATTAATGTATGTAAAAGTCGACTGAATTACACATTCTTGCAGGTTTGCGGATTCTTTGCCCGAATATGTCATCCATGTTTTAACGTAGGCTCCCGTTTTTGCGCAGTAAACCGGTTACGGTGGGTCACGGTGTGTAGTAAACCCTCTTAAGCTGGAAAAATCTAGGATCTGAACAGAGTTGGTAAGTGAATTATTTGAGAATTTTCTCCTGGAGTTGGCAGGAAAATATGGAATTTTGTTGAAAATATCCCGGAACTTAGCCAGAAACGTGTGAATTCAAGAAGAATTCGAGTTGACATGTCTAGGCAATTCTGCTCAAATACAGAGTATACCAAAATAATGTTCACTCCCATACAATGTCGGTCAAAACAGCTGCAATTAGAAGCGTGCAAGTTTAAATTCGTGATACCAAGACCTAAAGAAATCGAATATGGAGTGTCAACACCGTTTGAACTTCAGTAGCTCCAGGGCCAATAATCACAAGCATGAATTTTTGGCATGGTAACCACGAGAATACATCGTCCGTGTCGCTCTATGATTCTGCGGTTACGGAATCCTCTCCAGAAATCCATAACTTATTTACTTTATTTTTCATCTTTTCAAGGAAAACAATTATTTCTACCCCTTAACTTATTTACTTTTCACTTTTCGAACCGCTTTTTTAAGCTTATCTGGTTGTTTTTCAGAAAATAACTCTTTAAGGAACGAAGCAGAAGACGACCGAAGGCTAGTTTTTTTTTCCACCTAAACGGTCCCATTACTTTGCAAGGTACATTTCAGTCACTATTTCTGTTCTTTTCTGAACGGGCTACCGTAGAGGGGAGAAATTATTTAGCAAATTCAAATTCAAGCTTGCAACACCATTTGTGAAAGGCAGTTAGTAAATCAAATTCACGTTTGGAGGCGCAACACAAGTTTATTTCTCAGACTTTTTTTCAATCTGTAGGACTTAAACATCTTATAGGTTTTCTAATAATGCGGCTAGCGCAAAGGGATACCCTTACTACTGCAATAACGCGTTCAAAAGTGTCAATCTTTTACGTACTATGCAGCCTAACGGCACTGATACCCACGTAACACACATCTGCTCTGCAAAACTTCTCTCTATGTCTGAACTTGACCTGGTTGTGTACTAGTTTGATGTGCTCCTTGTAAGACATTAGCAAACTGACTGTTCGAGAAAGCCGCCACTGCCGCCACCAGAGCCAGAAGAAGTCCGAGGATGGTGTGCATGTCGCACCTGCAATATGCCGAATCAGGAATTGGCATGTCGGCTTATAGTTGACACGAAATTTAATCTGGTGAATCTCGCGCAAGAAAAGCAAATCCGAGAATTCATTTGAAGAGGCTGTTTGTTCTGGGAGGCGATTAATGTTGTGAGATACATATTTCGATAAACTGGTCTGTATGTCCAGACCTGCCAAATTTGGTCATCAGTTGCTCCGGATCTACTTTAAATTCATTCCCGCTCATTAAATTAGCTTACACCCCAACAAGTTTTTATGACTCCATTGAGGTCTCAAAGTAGTCAAAGTCGACTTTAGTTAATCATTTTTGGCGGAGTGAATCTCTGAAACGGTGCATTAGTCGTTCTGGACATGCAGCCATATTACGAGGTATTCCAACTCTCAAAATCACTTTTAAGAGCCCATATTTCTTTAACTAATGCTCCTCAATGGTATCATGATTTCCATGCATTGATAAGTTCTGTCTCCTTCAATAAGACCAGAAGCGCTAGATCTCTCCCTGGATGAGTTCCACACTCTTTCATGTGAGTCCTTCATTGTTTGCGGATTTTCTACTTCAGTACCTCGCACGTCTGCCTGACCCTAACATTTTAGACCACGAGAGGAAGCAGGGCCAGAGCTGCAGATAAGGGTACGTGCATTCAACACCAACCTCTAGAAGAAACATGGAATGCACCGCTTACTGTAAACGCTGTCACTCTATAGAGGTTGGGAACTCAATCACACCCAGTTCTACTTCCTTCAGAGATTGAGGTTATGGATTACTAGAAGTACTCGTGAGAGAACCACGATGGGTGGGTAACGTCTCCATTAAGTCATGCGCAGTAAAATTTCCTCCGCCTATTTTTTTAAATTTCATTAATATTGAGGTTGTGGCACAATTTCAAGCACCGAAGCCGGGGATTAGTGTGAAACTTTCTAGTTTATCCTCTCCTATACCTATAGTTCCTGATTCGGTACGTCAATATATTGTCCTAGAATTGTTACTGTAAAATTTAGCCATGCCAAATAAATCGTGCAACATGTAGAAACGTTTTCAACTTCTTACTGTATTTCATAAATAAATAAGTGCTACTGAGAATGGTGCAACATAGCAACAGCATAAGGCCTACTAACTTTGACAATGCAGTTCAACGATTATTAAAAAAGAGATAACAGGGGAAGGGAACGTATTCAAAAAATATCCGAAAAGAGCATGGATGTGGATAACGTTGGCGTTGGAAGCCGGCGGGCCAAGTGCGGGCATCGGCCGGCGAAATGAGCAGTTGGGGTTCTGGTGCGGGTGTGCATGTAACTCGCCGAAGGCTATTAATTCGCCTCGAATCGCTGATTTGAGCCCACAGAAAAAATGCCGGAAATAATTGGATTTTGGGCGGTTTCGGTGCAACACTTCAGATTAGGCTGTGAAACGCGGAACAACTTCATTGGAACTTTTGGGGTTGGATCGCTCAAAGGCTGGAGTCCAAGTTCATGGCACTCATGATTCTGGTCAGTACCTGGAGATTATTGTATCGCGAAATACACTGACTCGATATCCCTCAGCACCCCTTGAGCTCAGGAAGGTAGTGTTTTTAAGAATGAGTGCATGTTCGCACATGATCTCAATTCGAACTCCTTCCTCAAGAATGATTTATGTGATCAATAGGGATAAGTTTAGTAGATTAAGTCGTTCTAAATGGGTGAAATAGAACCATTTCAGGAGCCGCATCCAATATATTTGACTAGGGTAGGGAAAGCATAGCGGGTATGTATCCATTCCCATTCGTTTTTATCCAATCTGCTATCCAATATAACGCATCCATCCACGTGTTCTTTTCTTGACGCAAGTGCGGTGTTTCGGCGAGAGTCAACACAAAATGATGAAGGAGTAGATCATGGGCTGTTATCATGTGGAAATCGATCAGATAAAGATAACCTGCAGTGAAACGAGTGGATTCGTATATCCGCGGATGTTTTTATTGGATAGCAGATTGCCTAATCCACACTAACTTATCCGCTAGAGCGCGTTTATCCGACTGGATAAAGTATATTGGATACGGGCTCAGGTTATCTTTATCTGGTCGATTTCCACATGATAACGACCCATGATCTACTCCCTCTTCATTTTGTGTTGACTCTTGCCGAAACACCGCACTTGCGCCAAGAAATGAACACATGGAGTGATGAGTTATATTGGATAGCAGAGTGGATAAAAACGAGTGGGAATGGATCTATACACATTACGTTTTTCCTCCCACGGCCAAATATATTGGATACGGCTCCTGCAGTGAATCGGGTGGATTTGTATATCCACGGGTATGTTTTTATTGGATAGCAGATTCTCGAAACCACTGCAACATATCCGCTAGAGCATGTTTATCCGACTGGGTAAAGTATATTGGATACTTGCCCAGAACCTCCAAAGTAAGTTTTTGTTCGTATACTTATGCAGCTTACAATGTGATTCCCCCTATTAATGATTCATTGATGAGCTTTCGGGGGAGTAACATCTTCATCAGACCAGGCTCCAAAGTGTAGAATGTTTTCTATGAGCCTGTTTTAAGGGTACTATAAACTGGAAGGCTCATCAACGACCACAGTGTGAGGAATCTACATTTTCTTTAACTCACACAGATAATAATCTAGGTTTCTCGAATTTCACAATTTATTTTCGCTCATGGACTAGTATCGAATGAGCGAATCTGTGACAAGTATGTAATTAATTTGTCACATCTCCAACCTGAGTTTCGAAAACGAAAGTGTTAGCGAGTGTTGCGAAAAAACTCTTCGGTGACAAAAACGAAAAAAAAAACGATCAGGAGTTCAAGTCCTGGCGCGAACGTCGGGCGAGCGGCTACTACTTCGAAAATCGCGTAATTAGAAGTGATGCGCTGACACCTCGTCTCCCGACGACTACTGGATGAATTCCTACTCGACGTCAGCTCTGAACGCAAATCGTACATCCAATGACACACCTTCACTAACTTCGGGGCACCAGTACTGCCACCAAATGAATGAGTTAATCACTGGAGCCTACTTATACTGAGCTTATGCGTCCCGGAACAGCATCTGCGCCACCTACAGCATGTTGCTGATAAGCGTGTGATCGCACAGGGAGCAGAGCTCCTTGAGCCATACGAAAGCTGACATAGCAAGGTGTCCTGATTGAAATAGCGCAAGGAAACATCGTTTGGTTATTGACTTCATATTTCATTAACTAGGCTTGAAACTTAAGTGAACTGACGACTCCAAGGAAGGAAAGGAAAAGCCTTCCAGTGAAAAAAGTGCTGTAGGATAACAACGAACACGTTCCTGAAATTGTTCAAATAATGGAAAATTCGCAAATTCGAGATTCCCAGCAAATAATGTCGCGCCAAACACATGTACATCAGAAGAGTATAACGAGATTCAGTCTACTGGTGTGGAATGTGCTACCGGATGCTGCATAATGAAGGAAAGTCAACTAACTGGTCAACTGTATTTTCAATGAAGAAGTGAGTCACATCAAGAACTACAGTCGCATCAATAAAATAAGTGCTGGGAGCGATATTTGTAACCATATGAACACGGTTTCTGTGTTATTCCAAAAAGTAGATCCTAAATTATCGTTAGTTTGAGCTACCTGTTTGTTATATTGTGTAAGTTGTTGCTGGCGAGGTTAATCTTGAGGTTGCTCTAAGCACCCACAACGACATTGTTGATGACTTCTTCTGAAAGGCTCTGTTTGTTGGGAGCGCAGATCTGCCTAGAAATATTCTGCTAGGCATTTTGCACAGTAGTTAGTTTTGCAAGGTACGATTCAATTCAGTGAATTTCTTTGAACTTACTGGTTACTAGGAGGACTGCCTCACAAGAATGACTTGGTTTTTTCACATGAAAATGGAGTTTCATCGACGGCGTGGTATCTTGCTAGTGATAAGCCATCACCAATGTTCTGCCAAAGCTTCTTTAGCCTAATTCTGAATACTCAGGTGGAAAAATTCCAGTAGATTTCGCTTATTTTACGTGTATTTGTCTCGGAAATTTATTTCCGAAACAAATACACGTAAAATAAGCGAAATCCACTGGAATTTCACCATTTTTCTCGATTCCAGTAGATTTCACTGGATTTTACAAGTAAAATAAGCGAAGTCCACTGGAAACCACACTACGTGTAAATTCCAGTAGATTTCACTGGAATTTACACGTGAAATAAGCGAAGTCCATTGGAAACCGCATTACGTGTAAATTCCAGTAGATTTTGCGTATTTTTCGTTTATTTTTCTGGTAATTCGTTCTTCAGTAATTATTGCCACTGCTCTTTAGCCTTTTAAGGTGTATTATGCATGAAAAAAATCCACAAATTTTACTAACCATAAATACGAGAAAAATTGCCTGGTTTCCGCAAAAATGGAATTATTCCGTGATGAGTTAAGGAAAATCCACCCACCTAATCTACGGAGCACGTAGACTGGATTCACTGAGGTGGGACGTGTCGGTAAGGTGTAGGAAGTCGGCCTGGATTTGCTGTTAACATCACTCAAGAATGCTCTTCTTCGAGCAACATTTTTGCTACAAGCCCACGGTAGTGCCACTCCATGGCGCAACCATCGGGGGTAGAGTATCGGACATCCAAGAGATCTCGACCACTTTTCGGGCGGAATTCGGGTGAATTCCACTGGATTTCGCTTATTTTTCGGGCGGAATTCGGGTCAATTCCAGTGGATTTCGCTTATTTTCCAGAGATTTACGTGTAATTTTCGGACGTAATCGGGAAATATTTCGGAGAAAAATAAGCGAAATTTGTTGGAAAGCACACGTAATCTACTGGAATTTTTCCACCTGAGTAGCCCCAAAGACAAGGCACAACGAACGCCATCCCCGCTGCGGTGTCCCTATACGTATAGCCACCACTTTTTAACATAAGTTCCTTTTTCAAGATCAGGCTGGCTCCTTGCATGAAGACCTAATACAGCATTGATTGATCAAACATTCAAAGAACCATTTCCCATTTCGAACAAATGTTTCGGATGAAGAAGGTGCCATGATTTCAAGAATGAACTTTTGGTGCGATGATTGCACGGTTAAGGACGACGAGCATAGCGTAGATAGCTCCATGTTTTTGGATCAAGCAGAATGTAGCTCAGCGAGCTCCGCCATACCCCTGGAAGTGGCCCACATCACAGTTGGAGTATTACTGTCATCAAAATTTGATCTCCAAGCAAGAACATGTCATCCATCGCTAGAGTCAGCCCAAGTGAGCGTGCCTCAGCTCACACAGGGTGAAAGGTTTCGACAGGTAGCCCGGATCCCCAGGCCTTTTCTAATGACAGATGTCTTGGAGGTTAATTCTAGATGGATCTGAGCGCGAAACTAGAGGTACATTCACGTGGAGAAACTCAAAAAAGCCAATCCTAGTTGTTGGAGCAAGCTTAAGAAGAGTCGAGCCAGCAACATCTACATACGTACGTACATACAGCGCAGCTAGCAGGATCCTTGTAGTGGCTACAGACAAAGGATTTACTGGTTATTTATCTGTTGGTTAGGTTACTAGTCTGGTTACTGTCATATTGATTACGAATACATTGATTACTATTTTTTTCTGAGTGTTACGGTAGTTTATAAAGGAGTACCCCTATACTTTTGATACAGGAAACTTCTGACTTTTTTCTCCAAAAAATTTAAAGATTCTGTGGACCAATTTTAACTTAAATAAGTATCTTAAAGGTTCCTTGATCTGCCGAATAACAGAAATCAGCTTAATTCAAAGAACGCAAGTGCTGCTATGGGAAATTAGGGTGTCCCTATATCTTTGATACACACTATGTCTTGAAGGGATGAACTTCGAATTTCCTGGTTGTTTGTGGGAAACTACCGGTACCTCATTAGAAGGGAACTGTAACCACTGTGTTGTTTTTGGAACGGACACAGCATTAGCTATATAAAGTGATTACGAGTACTACTGGTTCAACCCATAAGCTGAACCAAGGTCTTGTTAATAGCTCATAATCAGATCCGAGAATGAGACGAGATATTGCGCTTAGATGAAAGTAATCTCGGAGAAAGAAAAGAGAATCGAACATGATTACATTTCTCCTGCTGCCCCTTTGAATAATTCTGTGTAAATTTTATATGTATATGATATTCTACACAAGAACATGCTAATTCAACTAGCTCGCGCTCTTGTTTCTCATGGGAGAACGTCATGGGAATGGATTCTAGAAAGGAGCGTGGTTTACAGATGACCTACGTATGGCTAATGCTGAGAGTAAGCTTGTAACTTTTCTTTCTATTAGCAACGAAACGCCAATTGAGAAGTGGAGAGGTATGCGTGACAATTATCATTTATCAGCATTTACTATTATACATAGGCAATATTTATGTTGATCGGAACAAAGAGAAAAACAGGAATAACTCAACCTAACAAGGATATGACAGGACAGTAATAGTATTGGACTGTAATAGGACAACACGGAAACCCAAAACTGATTAAGTCCTCACGTACACAGGGAACTGTTTGAATACCTTGAAAGACAAAAATATTGTGCATTTCTTTGTTCATCTTCTAGAATTCTTTTATTAATAAGTAACTCCGCTAGCAAGACTGAGGCAAAGCAAAGCTTTTGAAATATCTGAATTAGTAATCCTTTTTAGTAGTGGGCGTTAAGCAGTGGAAGAACTGATGTATTGAAAAATCGTGTGTGATTTTATCGACATCTCTGTCATTACTCAACTTTTACAACAGTAATTCTAGAGTGATACATAGTAGTAACGATCTAGGAAGTAATGAACAAGAAGAGGACAATAATTTGATTTTTACAATAATCTGGTTTCAGAGCTTAAATTAGACCAGAATGTAGTATCCTTGGCGCCCCGAGAGTTCCCTAGAAGGTTCTGAGGCACCTGCTTCCACGGTATAGACGAGTTTCTTGAGAAAAATTTGATCTAACTCGCTATCTTCACAATGCGTTATCATACCTAGTTAACGGAGACAAATAGCATGTACAAAGTGAATCTCTTTCACTCGAATAGCTCGTCTATCTTGAGATAGCGGTTAGATCATAACTTTCTTCGATGTTTATGAATTTCTCCATAGAAGTGACAAGATGGACAGTACTCTGCTGCTAATTGAAGTCCTACCTTTTTCCTCTCCTTGAATGTGGAGCACTTTGATTGAAAGAAGTCGAAAAACTGTGTGAACTGATGAAGGGCAAGAACAGATGGCTTGCTTATACACTTTCGGCCTCATCAAAGACAATCGCTGATGTGTCACTTCGTTTCACTTTCTAATTTTCGGTGAGACTCTGCTTCAATTATCAGCAAGGTCCATTCAATCACCTTCAGTGGAAAATGAGAAGAATTCGTTTTCACACAGGAATATAGTGGTATCATTGCAGAGGTTACACCCCGAACTGAATCCAAGGAGTACGTTCTTTAACCCATTGACGACCGCGCCCGTTTTCGCGTGTCTGGCGCGTGGGACCAACGCCCCTTTCGACAGCGCCGCAGCCGCGTGGTTTCGCTCAATTACTATAACAATACTAAAGCAAAAACAGATAGTTTCAGAAAGCCAATTAGGAATCTAGTTTTCGAAGATTTCTAGTCCCACTGGACAAAAAATGAGAGCATTCAACCCTATCTTCCCTACTCTAAGTCTGCAAAAAGTTGGATTAAGGCGTTCTTTGTCTTATTAGGAAAGATACCCAGAGAATATACTCCTCCAGGCCTTCACTTCAACGAAAAAATGAGCGTAAGGTATAGTTAACTGTTTTTGCGCAACAAAACTGGACATGCGTTTGGATTTTATAGCTTCATTGCCCATCAAATGTAACCCATTTAACCTCCTTTTCGAAAAATCCATCCTTCACACTTTCTATTTCGAAACAAAAAGTTGGTATCTCTCGAGGCACAGCTTACAGAACACTGTTTAGAAGTATTCCATCAACTTGGAGTGAAAATGCAGCGGAATAATGTGAAAATGCGGTCCAGAAGTTGATTAGAAGAGCGTGGCTCACCGGTGAGCCGCACGGTCCCACGCGATCGAAAAAGCGCGGCCCACCGGTGAGCCACACGGTCGTCAAAGGGTTAACAAGCGAAGGGAATTCTAGCTCATTTTCCGCGCGACGTAACCAAGGCTGCCATTCATTATCGCAAAGGGGGGAGGGGGCAATCTGAAACAACATGGTAATGGAACCCTCAGCAGACTATCGGGTACACACCAAAGAGACGTTCAGAACGTCTATTGTTGAGCTTGTTTTCTCCTAGGTGCTTGCGTAAGATGGTCTACACTAATTTGCCCGTGGGGGGAGCGTCATGCGGATCACGCTTTTGTGTCGGGTGACGATCAGGGGTGTGCTGAATTTGGCCCGAGAAACGGAAAAAACGAAGATTAAAATAGGGAAAGTCCACTCCAACCTTTCGAAATAGCAGCCGAACCAATCTAATCAAGTCGATCCTGGTTTAAATATGGCTGTGACGGCTATGAATGTTTGTTTTTTTCACATGAAATAAATATCGGTGTTCTCAGTGAAGAGCTTCTTAGAACCTTGGGCAAATATTAGCCTGCTTGGAAAGTCCTGCATCAGTTGCAGCATATTTTTCTGAAGTTACATAAGTTTGTTCACTGGATTCTGACTTCATTTAATGACATACTCGCTGTAGTTATCATGGAACATTAACCATCTACAGTTCTCCTTCTTCTTTCTCCCCCATCAGGGCTTTAGGGAGTACGCATCGAAGAATGTCTCAGTTTTGTGCTGACATAGATTACCAAGGCTTTCCCTTTGTAAGAGGCCCCTCAAAACACTGAAATGGTTTTTTTTTGGTTAGATGGTCAGCGGGACTTAGTCCCTTTGACATCTCAGCTTTTCATTTCACCACGTCTCTTAAAGTTCCGAGTCGTGAATAAATCTTTCGCTAAAAAGCTAGTGTTGTGTAGAATTTTCCTTTTTCCGCCCACTTTGAGGCTTTCGTTCTCCGTTTTACGTTTTACGGGTTTTGAAACTCCAGTTCCGCACAGCCCTGGTGATGGTGCAGGGTATAAGTTACCAGCCACTTATAGACAGGTATAGTTCACTCGGCGTCTCACCCAGCAATCATCAAGTAGCCTTTTTAATGAATAGGAAATTATGGGTGATATGGGCGTCATGAGCTTACTCGATGATAAATGCCAGCCCAAGTTGGAATACGTTACCACACAAGCAATTTAAAGAGCCGCAATCTCTGTGTCTGAAATGCTTTTTGTCCTTCGGATATTCCGCTGAAATGTTATGTGGCGCGACTCATGAACGTCCTAGGGAGGGCCGTGACCTGCCCCTTTTTGGGAATAAATAAGTTAGAACCAGATAAAAATGAGTGCTCTGTTCAACTCTCTTCGAGTGATTCGTCTCAGTCGACTATTATTAAAGCAGGATATATCGCATCTTCCCACGAGAGATTCGTCCGCATTAGCAAGAGGATTGTAATAGTGCTGGCTTCGAATGTTTTCATTTAATTAAAGAGCAGTTCACATTTTCGCAGCAACATCTGTGATTCAGATATCATGTAAATGTAATGCAAAGGTTCGTGCGAATAATTGCTCAGCATAAAGCAGACAAATACCAATAAGGACTTACGAAGTTTTTCTGCTGGTCGGTGCAGATAGAGCTCTCTCTCCTTTGAAGAGTGAATTGTTTCACGGTAGTTTCCACAAATCCAATGATCGATAAACGAGAGTTGTCTGAGGATGAGAAATTTCGGATGCAGACGGATGTTCTGAAACGATTACTAACATGATTGTTTACACGCTGACCCTCACAAGGGTTTTATTTCGTAGCTGCAGCAGGCTGTCAGATGCAGGCTAGGTGTAGTACTAGTGCGCAGGCACACGTACGAAACTATTATATGTATGGCTGACGCATATGTTCCGCTATGGCGTGTCTCATATTAGGAAAGTAATGAAAAGTAGCCGAGATTAGGCTGATGTCACATTCAAGTGATAGAAAGTAAGAGCTAGTTCCGGAATGAATGGTCCGAAGTACCACGCGTCGTCAGCTGGGACGTGCGTCATTCCGACATACAGCTCACTGCCATTTTTCGTGACTTTTAAACTCAAAGGGTGCATGAGAGGCTTCCATCATGTCAATAGCCCTCATTTTTGTTCTCCTCGGTGAGGGTTTGTGGTATTCTAGCTAGGACAATGAGCTGTTCGGCAAGACACTCGTTTTTCAGTGTACCTTGCTCTGTTGTTTCAGTTTCATCTGCTGTATGCTTGGACAGCATCGTTGGTTCATTGGCTTTCTGGTCGAAATTCTCAGATCAAAACTCAATAAGAATACCGAAAACAAGTAAGAAGACGTTTCTGAGGCATCAGCACATCTTTAGATATCAGCAACTTGAGTGGTTTCACAACCAGGGGTCCGATAATCTGAGACGTATGTACCTCAACTCATCATCAGTTTCGATTGGGCTCAGCAAGGAACATTCAACTATGACAACGATGATAAGCTAGGTTCTGGTACTACATACGTCCCTCTCTCGAAAAGCGGTGCAGAGAGTTGGCTTGTAATGCGGAAAAATCAGGGGCCATAGTAATTGCACTATAACTGCCGGTTAACCAGCAAGTTAAACCGGCAGTTGTACATTCTATAACCCGGAACCGTTGTTAGCTCAATATAGTGTGAGGAATCAAAATATCAACTTAGTTTCGATAATCGTGATATAACCAGCAGGTTATACCACGATTTGGATCCTGGTCTTGGGCGCTGCGAAACCGTCGGCTGAGCAGATCGCATTGGCACCGCCATATCGATATTGCCAGAGTGCGCGCAGAGAGCGCTCAGATATCATAGACGCAGGAAAATGGAGATCTCGGTTATTATAAAGTCCTGGAGAGGACTTTTTAGTTCCCGGTTAAACATTCATGTGAGTAGAGTCCTGATACGCTTTTGCGCGCGCCATCCAAATGCTCATCCAACTACGCATCAAAACTGTGAATCAGATGCTTCAAAGGGCCAAGAAAGTGAGGGAAGTGGTTTTTTTTTGTTTGAAAGCCTCGCATGATTCGTTTCGTTAAAACAAAACCACGAACCAGCTCTAGAAAAGGATCCTGTCGCACCTTGGATTAGAAAAAGTGAATTCAGATTATTGAAATGAATCCAACAGTGTTCGAAGCACTGCATATCGAGGTTTCACACCAAGCATACCAGTTTCTGACTAGTTGGGTTTGTGTCAGTTCGTCTTATGGGGCTGTGGAGGCTACTCACGAGTTGCGCTCTCAATGGCAGAGTGGCTTACGGAATAGACCACTGTGATGGTGGGACAGGGTTCGAATTCCGCAGCTGGTCAAAGCTTTGCATTTTCGTACTCCACTTTTTTGCTCTCATTAAAAACCGTGAAAAAGGTTTAAACACAATAGTTATGCTTGATTCTGCCATAGAATTGGGAGAAAAACCACACTAAATGTGGGTTAATTCAGTTTCAATACAGTGCTTAGTAATCAATACTTTTCCTACGAAAGTTAACTCACAACTAGTACAAGATATATTTACAGCGGTGATGTATGTATATGCTGTTGGTTCCCTTCATGATTATATAGTTGTAAGTGCTAAGTACCACCGTGGCGCAGTGAGATGACTGCAGTCTCGCGTGCTGTTTGTCACGCGTTCGGTTCCTCCCGCGAGCGGAATTTTGCAAACAAGATTGGGAGACATGGATCCACAAGGATTTCGTTCAACTGATATCTGCAGTGTGGTTATAGCCTGGTTAAAAGTCGGTTAACTTGGGGGACCGGCAGTTGTCTAAGGACATCACTTTCTCTATAATCGTCGGTTACGGCGCAATTACTACTGCCCCAGGTTTGCATGAAAGCTTGGTTGTGGCCTAAATTCTCCACGAAATACAGTCCTGGAAAATTTGAAGTTGAACTATGGCTGGCTAATGCGCCAACAGAAAGAAAATCCCACAGCATGGCCATGAACTTGCCCGGAAATTAGGTTTCGCGTTTGGTTTGAAAAAAGTAAGTTTTGCGCAGGTGTCATTCGGACTACCGGTATCATTTGGGACTAGATGGTAGTACCATCGCAGAAGTATAATTGAAAATCGCTGAGAAATTGTTCAAAACGTAAGAACGGGAACCTCTTCGCTCTATAAAAAAACTGAATTTTGCACAGTTGTCTGCTGAACTCAGAATGAAATAGTGACTAGAATGATATATAACACATGATACTTTCGTTCACTTCCAGAAGGATTAAACAAAAGCCGCTTTCGTCTCACTTAAGATTTGGAGACTCTCTCAAACTGCGTGCCCTCTTGCTAATAAACCTGACCTGCACGGGGCATTCGTCTAAGGCGAGCTTTTTCAGCCCAACATAAAATAGGGAACCAAGTATTGTATCCCATTCTATACGGGACCTCAGTGGCATGCCAGGGGATAACTTTGCACCACCTGATCATTTGACATTTTCAGTGAAACAAAGGTCCTTAGAAATCACTTGCTTTCCAGGCAAATTCTAGAAAATCACTTTGCTATACAGAATGGTCTCACCATCTCAATTTTTTGCCACGTCCCCCTCCGTGGCTGCCCCACTTTTTCTTCAGCCACTGACTGCCACAGATTTTTGCACAGGTTTTGAACACTGGACCGCCGCTGTGTCCACTATACGGTAGTCGTAGAACGAAAGTGACGAAATCTGTCCATTTTTCACTTTTGCTGTTCTCGTGCATAATACCCCGAAAATGCAGCATGACAACAATCCGTAAAAGGGATTATCACAGTGGTTTTTCTGAGATCTTCGAAAATGGATACTTTCATAGTGTTGTTAGCTTAGGTCTTACTGTTTTTGCGATTCTGAGGAGGTGAGATCGACACGTTCACAACCATTATTATCTAGGTATGGCGACGAAGAAAGACCCTGCGGTGGAGTGGAATCAGTTTTGTAATCCATGACTTTTTTATGAACTTCGCCAATAGCGAGCGAATCGTGACTTTTCTTTATACCGCAAGGTAATGAGTTTAAATAATCTATAGAGGATCATAACCGTAACAACTTTCGAAGCATAGCAGTTGTTCTTCCATCACAGTGTCGTCGTTTATAGACTTATAAAGCATGTAATCGCGATCATTTTGTGTTCCTGGATGACTTAGTAAAGCCCAATTTACAGATTGCGACTGTGCAAGAGCTGGAGACATGAGAGAGGTATAGCGCACATGCTTAGCACTCATGTTGGCACTCTGCCTTTGACTATTAACCGACCATACTACTTCTTCAGTGTGGAACCAGTTAGTAGCAAATCACAATGATGTAGGAGAAAGTTGAAGTTGTGCAAAAGGTAGCATAAATATGCATAGGGAGTGAAGAATTATCAAAAAAGACAGCCCAAATTACAGGTTGGGGCTGCGCAAGTGGTACACTTTCGGATGGGAGAGGCTTAACCCTAAAAAAATCTCAAAAACCATGTAGAGGAGCTATATCCCTATTCCACATGTAAATAAGAGTAGAGGAGCTATATCACCTATTCCACATGGAAATAATGCGTTAAATTGGTAGGTGGGGACCAGCAGCGATTATAGTGGTGAATCGCATTACTCAGTGAATAAGAAAGACCAGACGAATGAAAATGCCGGATGTGCAATCTCCATGTACGCGACGTCATATTTCAGGGAGACATCGTGGTGTTAAGAAATTGACAAGAAGAGAGCGTTTAGCTATGCAACACGCTCCCCCACACCTTCCGCTTGTTCCATATCGAACAATGGAGCATTCAGAGCTCCTACGAACTTCAGAGTCACGTGTTTTGGGGGAGATCCAGGTTTCAGTTCTTAAAAAAATCACGTTCATTCCCATACGAGAAAGGTGGGAGTTGCTGCAGTTTATCACCTTTCGGGTAAAGACGAGAGGCTAGTCCAGTACTCGACCATTACCTTACGAACCAAGATGTTTTCTGTTCCTTCTCGTAGGTTGCAGATGTGTCTGACATGGGAAGTGCACGAGGCTAACCCCGGGGATTGAAACGAAACATCAACTTTCGGAAGCATTGTCTAAGATGATGCTAATGTATGTATATTTTTTCCTGATGCAAGCAGGGGAGCGGGTCTAAAATTTCTATTATATATAGCACCGCCACCTCATCTCCGAGTTAAGGAATTCGGCTGGTGCTACCTTTAAGTGCATCAACGAGTTTTGCCACTTGCTTCGTTTATTCCTGTTTTGTTGCACTCCCTTTTTAAACACTTTGTCGTACATATTTGAGATAGGCAAAACCCGTAAAGTCTTAAAATTGCTGTCACCTGTGTACTGTGATACGCATCTGGTGGGGACCAATGGGTTTAGATTAATACGACTGCTTATAACTGTTTATTGGATACAGTTAATGTCCTTATTCTTGGACTACAGTCGCAGATGGTGCTGATAATGTCCGTCAGTTCACCCCACGAAGGGTTCCCTGAATCGGACTACAGCCACTGACGACAGTAGAGCAAGACGATCCCAGGTCCGAGCATCCAGAGCTTTTTATGCAAAAAGGTGTGGGCGGAGTTGCCCTAGATGCTCATGTCTGTACAATAGATACATACTTCAAGTTTGTCTCCCATACACGACACCGCATTTTATCCTAACGATGATATCATAGCCGCAGGTTCGAAGACCGCATTTTGTCCCGAAACCGATTGCAGTAACTGGAGATAACATTTATTATTGAAATTATAAAAGTATGATCTAAACATCAACAAAACAGAGAAAGAAGCACCAACAAACCGTAGACTGATGATCAACACATGGCCCGTGCATAAAAGGCACAAGAAAACATGGAAACGTCCATGAACATCACAAAGATAATAAAGATGTCAGTCATCAACATAATAGCGGAAATATGGCAATGAAGATTTTCAACCTGAAAACCACTCGAGGTTTTTAGGTTTAACTCGCACCCTTCTTACGTTTGGCGCTCTCCCCGTCTTGGTCTGCAGCGGAATTGATTTTGAAAAGGCTTAGCCCGCCAAGCATTTCTACATGGTAGTATTGACTGGTTCGTATTTTAGCGACAGTCATGAACAGTGTTCACGTTCGGTGAGATTAACTGTCTTGAGCATTGTGATAATTTAGAAAAACATGCGACAGTAAAAGTTCCACCCGAAAACCTCGAGGAGCGATTACATTTTACAGAAGTATGACGTCAACAGTATCAGTATCGCAGTATCCGTATCAGTATTGAGGCCCGAGGATATGAAAAACCCAATGCCCTTTCTACCGCCACCCTTGCTAGCGCCGACCAATCCATGTGCGCGTCACAAAGCTTGTTAAAGATGTTTTCCCGTTATAAATCGGTTTCTCCCAATTCATTCCAAAACTTGAAGCTGGCATCCAGTTTGAAATGCAGCATAATAATACCACTAAAAAGCTTACGTGGTGCGATTTTCCTTATGGTCCTCGGCAGTTCACAGCAAACCCTCATTACCGAGTCCCAGTGCATCCCGTACGAGATTCGAAAGATTACAAAGAGATTAGGAGGTCGGCCGGAGCAAAGGACTTCACCCACTTATTAGAAACTCAACAAAATTTTCTGGAATATCGACAATGAATTCTCCTCTTTTGCCAGCCTGCCTACAAGCGAACTTCTGGACTTCTGCTGATGGGCGCATGCCTAGACACAAAGTCGTATCGTTATAGAATAAGAATGAGAATGGAGCAACTCACTCTCGAAAAATAGTGTCTCAGAAGTCTAACACGAGGAAGAAGTGGTTATTCTTGGTGGACTCCATTTCTCTAGTCACAAGGGGGACTCCATTTCTCTAGTATGTCTCTCAAATTGACGAACTAGAGGTCTCTTCAAACCGTAGCAATCATGCAGTTCACCTTGAATAGAGCTTCCACATCGACCTCCCAGGGACGTCTTAGGTTTCGGGACGAGAAGCCTAGTCCTTCAGGCAATGCTCGCTCAGCTGTTTTTGCAATATGATGAGACTTTTTTCAAGTCCCCTTAGCAGATCATGTTGAATCGACAAAATGGAATCCATCTAAACACCTCATCTGAAAACTGCACTTGAACTTTTTTCAACTGCTTTTACTCACAGCTATCCCCATCAAAGTTATTATATGAGCCTGCTCACGCGTGACGGACGTTAATGTGCGAACAATCGAATCTGAGGACGGTTGAAGTGTTTCAATGTTTTCCTGAACACTTCAGGTGTTCCACATTCATTTTCACATCTTTCATTTTTCCCATGAGAACCTCCTCAAAACGAAACCCCTACCTTGGACTAAAATGAACCGAAGGTTAATCCAAGAAAAAAGACAGCGATCTCAGCTCCACCTGGTATTCAACCGTGGTGTCAAACTGATGAATTGCCTTCGAAGCCTTCCGAGCGACAAATGCTTCGAATCCGAAATTGCGTTAACGGCTTCTTAAGCAATCTCACTGGACTATTTTTTTCTCGGGTAAAGTTGTTATCAGAATAAGTCATAGCGGAAAGCAAGGACGAAAGCTCGAAATTCGTTTCAGAAGAAGGATCACGTACCTTTGAAAGCAGACGAAGTTGCAGGTCTGCAACCAGGTGATGGACGACGGGCGATAGCTGAACCCTTTGCTTACCGTGATTCCATAGTGCGAGTTGAAAAGAATGGCTGGGAGACTGAAGAGATTTAACAGGCATGGAGTCTCGTCTAACACCCACGCGGTGGAACGGTCGCATGCACTCCGATTTGACATTCGCATGACTCCTCAAAACGTACTGAAACCATTGACTTGAGAGCGGGTGGTCGACGATAAGTAACCGCTAAACTCTTTGTTTGCCATGTTTCCGTAGCGCGAGCTGGAAAGACTACTTGTGAGATTCAAGACGTTCAACATGCATGGAGTCTTGTCCAACACCCACGCCATGGAACGGTTGTATGCATTCCGGTCTGACATTTACATGGCTCTTCAAAAAGTGCTGAAACCATTGAATTGAAAATCTTATTACCACTGAATGTTGAATTAAAAACTTAGATGGAGTTAATGCCAATTAGTTAGGATGATATTCATCTGAAATTCCCCATTCTCCTTGCTCTTCTATAGCTAAACAACTACAAATGACCAGAAGGCTATGAAAATCTAGAAATAGGATGCGTCATTGAGCATGAGATTCGAATGATGGAAAATAAGTCGGAGAACAATCAACATGTGGAATAAAAAGCAAAATGCAAGAAAATCAAATCATTTACGACTGCCCTCTCATAGCCTTGAAAGGTAACATTTGCCACGGAAGTCAATATAATTAGCAGGACTCGTTATGTCAAATGCACTTTCCAGAGCAAGATGTTTACCGTTAGACAACATGAAAAAATTGTAAAATATTTTTATGAGATGAACAGCATTCACAGTAGGAATACGAGCTCCCTGCTCATTGTTGGGCAACAAGATCTCTAACTGCGACAACGGATCTAATGTTTCAAATTCCTCTACAAAATTTTGCAACTCTCATTTGAGGGATGATATGCGAACACAACAACACTGGCAAAGGAAATGAATTCCTGTTCTATAAAATAGACGATATGCTGAACGGTGTCGTTTTTTGTCCAGAAGTACGAAGATGAATAAACTTTCTCATTATTACACAAGTGGGGAGCTGCAATATCCTATGATAAGATTCAATCAATACGAAACTTACTAAAAAAAACTCACTTAATTTTAACACTAAAATACCCTTCTTTCGAAAGAATGGAAAAGCAAGTAAAAAAGTCTGCAATAAGCAATGTCATAAGTAGAGAAAATAATTAATTATTGGAAATTTTTTTTCATAATTTCAAAGGAAAGATAATGAAAGATAAAAGACATAAGAGAATTCCACTCACCCACATCACAGTATAAAAATAAACAGTACTATGTTCCTCAAACCAAATAAGGAAAGTAATGGAAGATCCAAATCAGTATGTAGTGCATTAAGTGTACAAATCAAGTTTTGCTCATTGCGTATATAATTAGTGGTGCGATCAACCAATGACAGCCTGGAGAAACCGAAGTCATGGAGCCGATGAACTATTTTTGGCGTCGCTTATAAATTGATTATCTGTTCCTGACCAGTCCAAACGTGGCCATTACGTGTCAGCTCCTGTTGAAGCGCTGTGTGACGTGACAATTGCAACTTTGCGGCTTTCTCGCGATAATCCCCCGACGAAACCAAAATTATGTCTCCCGCCCGTAGACCGGCTTTTGTCCTGAAACCGAAAAAGGGGCGGATTTCTGGGCAAGACTCTCAAAGGGTCCGCTGAGTAGTTTGTAGTAACATTGTCCGGCGGCAAAACTCTAAGTTGGGCTTAAGCGTGCATATGTCGTAAAAGCTAAGCACTCAGCGAAAGCTATGCTAGACTTCAAAGGGGGTTTGGGTTAACGTTTAGCGATGACGGATCTGGTTGAAATCTATATATAAAACATAGCAACGCTTACGACAATTTTTTTCAAAAATAGGGCGCGCGCGTGGGCGCCAAATTCAAGCGTTGAGAAGACGTCTGTAAGCGAGCTAACGAAGAAAGGGAACTTTGAAACATTGGAACACAACATCCAAATTCCGCACAGGTTCTAGGACACTCCTCCCTGGATAACATCGATTTGGATCTCGATCTATTGATCGATTTCATCGATTTTTCTCAGTTTAACTGCAAACCACATTGAAATGTACGAGCTGGGGTAATCTACCACGCTGATCACGAATCTGATAACAATTTCCACGCAATATTTACTGTTACTTTATTTACTTTATTCATTTAATTTTCATTGATTTTATTGATTTCTTCCGAGTTTTGCTCGGGGTGTGGCTGGAGCATGCTCGCAAGGATTATCCACAGCGCTGATCGCGAATCGGTTGACCATTTTTTCCGTGTGTTTTCTTTGGCATGGTGGAAGGTGCTCGTACGGGTCAATGTTCTTTGGTCACACCAATTAAGTGAGCTTTGAGGGCAGTTTGTACTATTAGAGTGGACCTCAATAATTCTCATGTCGATGAGCATTGTTTTGTGCATCAAACTTACACCTCAAGTGATTTCACACGCCTATGTTGACAGCAACTAGTTACAAATAATGGTTTCTCCTGTCAAAGCGAGCATCATGCGAATAGATTTCCTAGGGCTGACATCGAACCTGGGAGCCACCACAAATGCGGCATGCTCCGACCCTCAGGGGCCCTACGAGAAGCTTTGTCGCATCCAATAATGCTCAAAATAGGTACCTACCAAAGCAGCACAGTCCTCTTAAAGCAGCACAGTCACAGCACATTCCTATTCGGCAGCTAAAACCACGTCTTCTGCATTTTTTAGAGATGCATAGTACTCGTTATACGATTTTCTTAGGAGATCAATAGTTCCTCTCATTAGCGACTTGTAGTTCCCTCAATATCGAGATTTTCTTAGGCATAACAAAAGTCTGTACTCTGGACATGCGTAACATCGAGACACGTGAGCATAATGTACCCCCACACTTGCAGGGCGCAAGATACACAGAAAGTTCTCTTGGATTTTGAGTTCTTCCTCAATCAAGTCCACTAGACCTGCTGCAACAACATGGTCTAACAGTAAATGCGTCGAAAAATGAATGTCTATTACTGCTTCGAATAACGTGCTTACAATTTATAGAAACTGACCGAAAAACTGAGTCTGACCAATACATGACCAGGACAAGACGTTTGAAATTAGTTTAGCCTAGTAGTTCCATGCTCATCAGATTTCAAGAAATAATCAGCGGACAAAACCTGCCCTAAGCACAGAACTGCAAAAACTCACGTTTAGCACATTGGAACCTGCCAAACTGAATTTGCAAGTGAAGTGAGAGCGGAATTAGTGTACATATCCCATGCAAGAAAAATGAAAAAAGATGAATGAAGAAGAACTATGTAGATAAAGATGTTCGAGGCTTAATAGGCCAACGTGAGTTCCGTGCAGAAGGGTTTCACATAGCTACGAAGAGTCACAAGTGGAACATGGGCTCCACTCACGTGAGCTTAAAATGTGAATTTATTTCTTGTTTACTAGCAAATCTTTCCTAGTGAGTTGCAACTCTTTTTTGCCTTTAACAGAACTTCACTATTTTTCTTCATACCCTTGCAGAATTACTTCTTTACCGAAATGAACAAAATGGATTTCTGATATAGTGAGAATTTATTATCATCTAAATAGTTGAAACATTGAGCACAGTTTGAAATCGACGGATATAGAGTCACTTCGCTGATACTGCGAAGACAAACAGGGGGAGTAACCGTACAAATATTGAGAGGAATTGACATAATCTCCTAACACTCGATCAGTAAGGAGGCATAATGAAAGAGTCGTTGGTAGGAAGGCCCTGCTTGTACAGCTGGATCAGCTTCTGTAGGTGTTTGTGCTCATCGACCCGTTCGAAGACCGTCGGCGCAGAGAAGAGGATACCTGCAGGAAAGAGCTTTTCTCGGAGGTTAATAGCAATTTCACCGCTTACCTATGGTTCCGCCAAGCGTGATCCCGAAGAAACCGTACAGGAGAACGCGGTCCACCACCATCGCCACAAACTTCCAGTCGTCTCTATACTGGAAAATTTACCTTTTTAAAACTGTAGTTTGCCCCCGACAAAGAGCATTCAAAATTGAAATTATTTAACCGAAGGAATGTTTTCAAAAGTCATCATAGAAATTTGAGGAGTTCGCTACGTACTTGCTTCGTCGTCTCGTCGTCCTTCATGTTTTCAGTGATGAATTCGATGGCGTCAACCGCTCTTTGGGCATCCGGAGCCAGCTCTTCACAAGAAGGTTGGCTGATCCGAATCAGTGGAGCGCCGTCCCTGTAAGATAGGGGACTGGTGAGAGATTCGGAGTTGTCATTTGATGCATTGGGTTTAACAGCGCGATACGAATATGAATACAGATTTTCCAAACGGTTTCAGAGGGGTGAGGGAGAGCTGGAGCATTCAAGAAATCTCGCGGAACCCACCGTTTTACGTTCTTGACACCTTCTAAGTTTCATCACATTAGCAACTAATTCACAGAAAGTTGAAGAACAATTAACGTGGAGGAGTTCAGTTTGTGAATGCCATCGAGTGTGACACTGTGGGCGCAAACGGAATGAGATACACACAGGTTTCGCGTTTTTCCCCCAAAATGCAAGGGACTCATTTTCCGATGCTATTTCTATCAACAAAAACCTGCACTTCGATTCTATCCTAAGGTGGCAAGTACCATCTGCGCTCCTTTCAGCCACTTATTTTTTTATTTATTCATTTATTAAGAAACAGTCATGCCTAGCGCTGCAAAGCAGAGGAGCACATAGGAAGACATCGCATATAGCAGTAATGTTTGCTACAAGTTTGTTGTGAGGGATATTTACTGTCCCAAGAAATATCAATCACAAAGTTTCCATTTTCTTTTCCTTTTATAATTATTTCCGTTTGAAGCCTTTCTATGAATTTTTTTTTTCGATTTCTCCATTCCGGTAGTGGGTATTCGAGCTCTTTTTCCGGTTCAAAAAGGTAAGAGGTGAACGAAAAGGTTACCGAGCGGTGTCGGCGGCTTTGCAGTGTGGATGGTGGTTCTGCATGGTCAGCTGATGACTCGATGCCGTCTCATGTAGTTTCTTCTTCTTTTGGTGCAGCACGTTCTTCCTTCGTGGCCGCTGCATACACAACAGCAGTGGCAGCCACTGAAATGTTGATGCCTTCCTTGTTTAACCTTTACAAATTATCAGAAAACTCACGTCAAGGAAGACGACTCGCACCCACGGCGGAAGCCTGTGGGTAATCGGAGAACGGAAGTAGATGTTACAGATGACCACGGTGATGAGGATGGTGATGATGTTGAGCACAAATGTGAGCAGGAGGTACTTAGCAACCAGCGGGATCGACGACGACGTCGGCGGCAGAATCTTGGACACTAGCAGCAGAAACACAACGATGGACAGCAGCACGTTCATAGTTAGACCCATTTTTTCTCCTGCAACATTGAAGAATTTCCAACTGAGCACTTATTTCTCAACGTCAGAAAATGCAAGAACACCACCTGAAGCAGTGGGAAGATAGAAGACCGTGACGTTCAGGAAGGCCATCAGTACTGTTGGTAGAATCAGAACGACTGTGTAGAACAGAGTTTTCCGTCTGAATTTGTGGCATGAAATAGCCATCGAAAGCATGAAAAGACAGCGAGGAATGCTTCGCAGCTTTAGGCGCACCTGATCCTAACTTGAAATTCGATTCGACTCCTATCCTCCGTGAGCACTGCAGGAGCGTCCATCATATCCCAAATCGATGACGTCGCATACTCCGAGAAGTCGACGCGGTCCGCGTGAAGGAAGTCCAGCTTCACCTCATCGCGATTGTACTAAATGGGAGGTGGAATGGGAAGTAAACGGAGTTCAAAACGAAACTTTCGCTTCCAAATACTGTGGGCTAACACTCTTTTAATGGTCCTAATGATTGCAAGGGTCTACTCTCCTGTCTCTTAACGTCACCTTCTCAAGAGAAAAACGTTTCACAACGCAGGTAACTCACAGTCCAGCTGCCGAATGTTAAGCTACACCGCTGGTCGTCGAACGGGAAGAATTCGACATCTGAAAACACAAAGCTTGAGATCGTAGACCTAGAGATCAACTTCTATTGTCAGCTCAAAGGCGCACTTTTCGCAGACTCAAACCGCACTGGGCTGGAAACAATCAGCTACAAAGGATTTCTGATCCTTCCGGAAATATTAGCCATGTTACTACTGAGCGATTAGGTCTATAATCTGTAAATTTTTCTCGATCATTGGAATATTTCTTGTAGTCATGTCATGAACACGTTCATTTTTTTTTCGCTTGGACCAGAGCTCTTCGGAAATTGCTAGCTCATTTCCCTAGTTATAGCGTCAGGTACGCTGAAGTAACGTTGCCCGTTTAGTCAATAACAGAAACAAATCATTCGAAAAGGAACATTACAAAATCAAACGAATTCATAGCCATTGCTTCGAGAAACAATACTCATCCACTTCCGAATACAATTTCCTGTAATTAACCGCGTTGGTGACGAAACTCAGACTTATTTTCTATTATTCCTGGCTGACAACTATCGATAGTGTTGAAAAGTCTTGCTGAAAATCCAATATTCTTGTGTGGTTTCTGCAAGCAAGTCTCTGCCATTTTCATCGCACAACGAAACTGCCTTCCAGCTATTGTGTTACATATGATTTTCTCAAACTTTACATACTTTGTTTGATTCAAAATAAACGGTGTTTGATTCAGTCCTCCGTTTAGAAACCTTTTGTCATTCTGAACCCTCCAATTTAACTTGTTTCAATTATGCCTGTATCATACCGTGAGTGTAATGGATGGAAAAATGTAATGGAAAAATAAATAACGCCATTTGTGCAGGATGATTGCATACAGTACATAGATAATTAAATTTTAGTATTGCCACTAAGTTTTTGGATTGCTTTCGCAAATTTCATTAGTTTTTGACAGATTTTTCTTTGCCATATTTCTGCACTATTCACACTATAGAAGCCTTCCCTGTTTGAGATCCTCCGGATCCGAAATTAGCTGCTCAAGCACGATCTATTTCTTTAGTGGGCTTGGTAAATGAGGGTAAGCTTAGAAGCTCACCAGAGTAAATTTTTTGGGTTTTGATTAGAGTAATCTTTTTTCATAGCGAAGAGAGATGTATTCGGACTAGTAGAATATGTATGGATCGTTATTGAAAAGTAAGACGACGTTATTGCTCAGAAGGAGCATTGTAATGGAGAAGTTGAAATCGAAGCAGCAAGTCCATACTTCGGATGGCAAAGGACAACATTCTGTGCTTTACGTTACATTGGTAACAGCCACATTTTTGCGAAGTGTAACTTTCTCGTCTTTCAAGGACAAAATCTTTGTAGAGAGCACTTCCCTGTTGAGCGAGAAAAATGTAGGCAAAACTAAATGATGATCGCGAAGCAGAAGACGCTAATGTGTCAGATTAAGCACTGGTGAAGAGCTGGCGAGCTCCCACTCTATATTCCATTTGAGCAGATATCACTCCAACTACTTAATATTAGGTCGAGTCGAAAGTTTTCGGACAGTGTGGTAGTGATGACTTTCAGAACTTATAACTCAGCAAAGATCTAATGGAGATGGACGCGCGAGCTACCGTTTGATAGGGCATAAAAAGATCTCAAAATCACATACTGACAAAATTCCCAAACTATTTCCTTTCCTGCCACAATGCTTGATTATTTCAATCCATCGCTACTCCACCTTCGCAACCGCCTAGCTATGCCACGCCTACTCTTCTACCAATTTTCTCGATTTGAAAGAGCATTGAAAACGATCCCAAAACATGCACAAATTTCCATTGCATACAACAATACGCAGGATTTTGCAATTTTAAGGCATTTTTCAGAATTGTAGTTAAGACACGCGCATAGAACGAGTTACACCGCGGCACTGTGACCAATCGACAGAGCTCATCGAGGCGATCATAACCGTCCTTAATATTAGGGTGTTAAATTGGGAATGCGCGTTTTTGCATCGAACGAATTATTTTTTTAAAAACAAAGGTACAACACCCCGGTCTGAGTTCAATGCAGAATTAGTATTGTTGAACCTTCGACATCTTCTACACAGAGAGTGATTGCTCTCCTATGGGATGTCGCAGCGCCGTGACCTTAAATAGCGGCTCGTCCAAATTTTGGTTTCGCCAGAGTTTTGGGAGTTTTTCTCTTGCATATTGGGCTTGAACGATGCAAGCAAGTGGTCGCCTGATAGCACATGGTCTGGACTATTAGGCGATCCCAATTGCGGTTCCCGATTCCAGGAATGAAGAACAGGGCAGTTGAGGAACCAATTTGCAGCCACAATTTCGGTTCACTTACCCAAGTTCAGGGCCATTTTCGAGCAATCTACTGTCGCACGAATTTGGCCAATTAATACAGCAAAAATTCTCTTAATTCTTTACTTGGTCTGTGGTGGTGCTCCATTGCAGTTTTACGCTTGTTAACAACATAAAACCCCACGAACGAAATTTCTCAAATTTTGGTCGGTCTCCTTATAAATTCCGTTAAAAATAAAGAATGAAGAAATGCTTGATAAATCGCATGTGAAAAAATAATACATGAATTGCTCTTTCAGATGGTATTGAAGGTTTGCCAAAACTTGTTTGGCAACATGTTCATAAAGACGGCGAAACTCCAGCGCGCATTCCCAATTTAACACCCTAATACAATTGCAGTTATCGTTTGAAAATTGTAGTGTAAATAAAGGTAATGGCAATTTGTCCGAGAACTTTCGACTCAACATCGCACTTGTTCTTATCGCTGAATCAATGGGAAAATGAGATGAAAAGTAAAGATCGCGAACCATGGAACACGTTTCATACATTTCTATGGACTGGGTCAGTCAGAAATCTGTTCACGGCAAACAGAGAAGTTGCGACAAAAATGGAAAGGCTCCAGATTCTAATTCTATGTACGTGGCTTGGATTATCACCAGTCTCCATGATTTTTCGGAATCATGTCAAGTCCAATAACTTAGTTGCCATACTGATATATGTGTATAGGACTTCACAACATAGTGCTTACTTTTTGAACATTAGTAAATGAACCATGAGTATTTGAGCTGACTAACGTGGTTCAAATCTGTATATATAAAAATGAATGTCTGTACAGTCGTTCCAAAAAATACTCGCCTCCGGCATCCACCGCCCGTCTGCTGAGCCGCGCCACGGCTCCTATGCATTATGATNATATGTATATGTGTGTATGTGTGTGGCGTATGTGTGTGTTGTGTGTATGTGTGTAAGTGTATGTGTGTGGTGTATGTGTGCATGTGTGTACGTGCATGTGTGTACGTGTATATGTGTGTATGTGTATATGTGTGTGGTGTATGTGTGTATGGTGTATGTGTGTGGGTGTGTGTGTATGTGTGTATGTGTGGGGAGTGTGTGTATATGTGTATGTGTGTATGTGGTGTGTGTGTGTGAGGTGTATGTGCGTGGTGTGTGTATGTGTATATGTAAAATTTAGAAAATATTATTGACGAAAGCTTTAGCATTTTTATTACATCCCAGACCATACTTATATATGATGAATTTGTTCTTGAAAACACACTTAAGAATGCAACACTTAATAGTAGCGAGTTATGAGTTTAGGAACAAGGAGTTAAGCAAACGTGGATGCGTGACATACCCTCGAATAATGCTCTATGTATTGTAGACATAAAAAATAAATAAAATAGACATAAAAAAACGAATACGTAATATAAATTTACTAAGTATTCTAGGACTTGAGGATATAGCCTGAACAAAAGGTCTAACTGATCACCTCTTGGTCCTATTTGTGTGCTAGCTGAGTTTTGTGTGTAGATCAAACTTCTGTTTAGTTTCTGTAACTATTTCTTTTCTTCTCTTAATCTGTCATAATGTAGACGAAAATTTATAGCAAGGTAGGTAGTTATCAGGCTCAGTGAATGCAGCATTCTGAGTATGACGAGGTCTACCCTTCGGTACCAGTAAGTGCGATAAAGTTCTGAGCTAAACTCCCTAAACAATGCTCCACTGGACTCTGAGTTAGTAGATGCTGTAGTTCAGCGTGCCGGTTGCGCGGGGTGAACCAGTATACCCGTGTGCCAAACTGCCGGTATCGCTCCTATGAATCCGACGGGAATGAGGACATCTTGCTGGTTGGTGTAAACAGCAGCTTCCAAAGCTCTGTACTCTTTTGGAGCAAATGTTAGGGCCATATACTATTCAACGAAACCAAGAACTTGCTCGGCCAATCAGGGTCAACCTCGAATTGAATAATTGAATAATAAGTATGTCACACGCAGGCAATTACAAATTCTTACACACCTAGCCTGACCTCTACCTGCTTGAGCCTTTTGTCGTTGATTGTTTCTGTTTAACTTCTATCCTCTCTAGGTTTGCTATCATATTCTGGTCTGTCAGTAATGGAGCACGCCTTGTGCGTAATAAATAATAATAATAAGATTAGTAGAGAAGCCAAGTGTCGAGTGGATCCCCGAAGGCAATTCCAAGCCTCCAAGGGGATGTATCCACTGGTATGCAAGTTTGTGGGTAGCCACCGTTAGAAGGCTTGGGCCATTGTGTTGGATACTGCAGAATGAAAATAATTGTGAAAAACAAGAAATTGTACTGTGAAAATAATATTCAAAAACAAAAAATTGCAAAAGTGGAGAAGGTACGTTCGGGATCGACGTTGCTGGACGGGCTCACCAGTAGCATTGGAACATCTGAACCGAAAAATTCTATTGATGCACATGAGCCAATGTTGTTTTGAAGTACCTGCTCAACTTCTTCGTCCATAGATAATATTCGAGAATTCTTCAGCATTGTCTGGTAAAGACGTATGGAAGAGATGTCCTCACGTAGGTTTTGCCCGTAATTTTCAGCAGCGTCTGCAATCTTCAAAGTTTCATTCCTACTATTCAGATCCTGGATAACATCTGAAACGATAACACCAATGCCTTGGTACTCCTGAAGTGGCACTAGCTTGCGAATGATAGAAGTGTTAAACTCGTATTGTCTTGCGAAACTCTCACGCTTGAATGTAGGAGTCGATGATGAGCAAGGCTGCGAATTTGCTATAGGATCCGACCTGACTGCGCCGATTATTAGTTAGAGGTCACGTGCGTCCAGCCGTAGTGTGGATTCCGCCGTTGCCACCGTTTCCTCTTGCACCGGTTGTGCTGATCCGAGCTGCTGCGAATCCTCGTCCTCCATAGGTGCTGAGATTGCGAAATATTGCGAAACACAGCGAGTAGGCTGAGCGACCGCTCACTAGATGACGAAAAACCTGGATGACTTGTCATCCGCGTCCCCTGGAGGGACGCTGCGCTGGCTCCGCCCCTTTAATCGATCGCGATCTCCTGAGCGGGATATCAATAGTTCAAAATATAACTTATGTCATGTACATACAGTCCATAAAAAATCGGCGGACTCCCGTTCGGCGGGAAAGGGGTGCACGGCGCGGTCGCCATACGATCGGCAGCCTGAGATTCTATGGAAAAACGGGTGATCTACGATATCGACTGGCCTTGCGAAGCGGCGCCACGCCCAGCAGGAGTCCGCCGATTTTTTTATAGACTGTACATGCATGAAATGTTTTCATGGATTTGCCAACTATGTACCATAACCTTATTTGTACCGATATCAATACCATAATAATAATGACCGCTCATACATACAGTGGCGGTCACGTATTTAGCACACCCACGATTTCGGCCGACAGAACTTTTTGCATTTCTCAGCCTTATGATGAGCAATCAAAACGAGGTTCGAGAATGTGTTGAGGCACTATGGGGGCTTCCTTCCTATGGCTTACCACGGGCACAGAGTCCGTTCAGACTGGTTCAAAAAAATAAAAGTTCAATTTCGTCGGTTTCCCTGAATTCTGTGTAAAATTCGTGTATCTCGCTATGGAAGGAAAAGGAGTGGTGATTTAGATTGAGTATGCCTTCCTTCAACATATCCCTATAAACGATTTTACCGGACTCTACGCACCGGCTGGGGCCAGAGACAGAAACAAGACCGTCACTTTCGTCAAAAATTTCATTTTTATGAATCTTGCAAATAAAGCAAGCCCCGGAATCTTCCTTTTAGTATCTGATTGTGTGTTAGCAACACAAATCGGGAAAAATCCGCTGCTGGAAATTCACGGTTTGTCCTGGGAATCACCGTGAATCCTTTTTTCACCATTTTTTTTTTACTCCAGTTGACAATTTCCGTCCTTCCCTTAAGTGAGAAACTGCTCATTGAAACTACTATAGTAAAACACGCAATTATATCGAGTATAAAATCATATTTTACCCAGATCCAATAAAGTCATTTAGGAGAGAAACTGAAACATTTCGAAAAGCACTGCATTTTTAGCTCTCAATGCGTGCAATCCCATCCAGAAGCATTTCCCGGAGCAACTCAGACATTCGCTCGGGAGTCCCGCACTACAAAATGATGTCTCCCGCTCGAGGGTGAGCGGAAGACATCAAAAACTTTGAGTTTTTGTCCCGCAACATCCCGATTTTGTCCCGCAAGCTCCGGCGGGAGACCGGATTTTGTCCCGAAAATGATACCAGTATCATGGTGCGGGAGACCGGATTTTGTCCTGGAAACTGAAAAACGAAAGAAAACGAAATGCACGATGACCGCAACGCGTATGCGGTCCGTGGGCCAACGCCGACCGCTACTAGCGGATTTCGCATCCGCGTCACGGCCGAGCGCGACGGCCTCCCACGCATCTCGCCTGGTCTTCACACTGGGCCACGGTCTTAACCGGGCCTCAGCAGGCCAGACGAGTCCCGTAGGACTCCTCTCTCCGCCGAAGCAGAGAGTAAACTGAAGCTTACCTGCAGAGTGAGGCCCTTATATACCCCTCATTTGATAAGGGTTACCACGTGGCAATAACAAACCCGCACCATTCTCGGGATAATCCCGCAACAAAACCAAAATGATGTCTCCCGCCGGAGCTCCTGATTTTGTCCCGAAAGTGATAAGAATGCTTTTTGTCAGGCGGGACTCCCGAGCGAATGTCTGAGAACAAAGTTGAGGCGGGAAGGAGAACACTGTGCCTTATCACATTTTCGAGTAGTGTCCTGCTAGCTCATTCCAGTACTGAAATACAGATTTTATATTTTCATCAGTTGATCGCGATTGGCAGCGTGCTAAATACGTGGCCGCCACTGTACGTGCGAAATAAACCGTTAAAGCCTCCAAAGCCCCGACGTCTTTGATCAATAGTTCAAAATGGTATTTATACCATAGTATAGCGGAGGTATAATTGTATGAAACCTGCCTATCTCATTTTCTCACCTCAACTTTTACAAAGTCCCGCTTGCTTTGAGTAAAGTTCCTGTCGAAGACCGGGGGCAACTCGCAAAACTAATATTTGTAAAAGAACCCCAAATCACTGCTGGGGAGGGATGTATCAATCTCCCGAACTAAGATCGGGTGCTCATTTTCTATAGAAAATGAGCGCTCGTGAACGGGTAGCAGCCTGATCGGGTGCTCATTTTCTATTGAAAATGAGCGCCCGCTCTCAGTTCGGGAGATTGATACATCCCTCCCCTGATGTTGCTGCGCTCTGGGGCGACTGCATACAAATCTGACACGACGACACTCCGAAGTACAGCGACTCGGCGGCAACGCAATCAATTCAAATCGACACGTCAAGTTTTTGTTAACAGTTTGTTTATTCTAATGCTCTTGTTGGTTAATGTAATGCTTCAGTTTACCTCTGTTTTGATTTGAATCTGTTATTTCATCACGAGGATGTGCTAAAAGGCAAGGTTTGGTACTATCACTGTAACCTTCTCAAAAAAAAAGAACTTGTTTGAAGATTTCCATACAGGAGTGATCGGTGGGGCATAAGCCGTTTGGACAACTTTGCCTGGCTGCCCGTTTTATAGGGCAATTTATACCAGATGCGACTTATCAGGCGCATGCATCCATTTGCGAAAGATTTTCGATGAAAACCGGTCAACGCGGCATGAAATTCTGAATGAAATGAAAGCGCGGCCGTCGCGAGGCCGCAAGCGCGTGCGACTGCTATGCGACTGCGATCCGACTAGCCCCTATACTTCATCATATAGACGCACGCGTTTACGCGGGATTGCGGCGGCCGCGCTTTCTTATCATTGAGAATTTCATGCCGCGTTGACCGGTCTTCATGGAAAATCTTTCGCAAATGAATGCGTGCGTCTGATAAGTCGCATCTGGTATAAATTGCCCTTATCATTCTCATTTGTTATGTTAACAATTGTTATCAATTGATCCACCTCAGTAATCCTTCATCCGACCATTCACTGTCGGCTGTAGCGGCTCAATGAGGATCTCCGAAATGAACCCATTTTGAAACGATCATCTATTTCTCTGCGAGGACGTTGTGGATTCCAGTTCTGGAATTAGCGCCAATCAACTTTTTTTATTGTATTTGCAACAAGCACCTTCAAAAACCCCTCCAAGCAAATTTTCATACCGATCTGAGAAGGAAATCGATAAAATCGATTACTGTCTGTTTCACAATTCTTGCCACTTGGCAGGCTTCCAAGATGAGGTAGGTCTCGCCAGTTGTCATAGGCGACACATGTTTTGGCACGTTTCCAGTTACTGACAGCGCTGAATTTCCAATATTTGACGTGTCTTGTCTAGCTACGGACAAAACATTGAATTGCTCTCATTGTTGAAACAGGAGCCGTATCCAATATATTTGACCGTGGGAGGGAAAGCACAGCGGGTATATATCCGTTCCCACTGGTTTTTATCCACTTTGCTGTCCAATATAACTTATCCATCCACGTGTTCATTTCATGACGCAGTTGCGATGTCTTGACGAGAAACCACACGAAGTGGAGATGGAAAAGATCAAGAACTGTTATCAAGCGGAAATTGACCTTATAAAGATAACCTGCAGTGAAACGAGTCTATTTGCATATCCACGGATATGTTTTTATTAGATAGCAGATTCTCGAATCCACTGTAACATATCCGCTAGAGCATGTTTATCGGACTGGATAAAGTATATTGGATAGATAGTATGTACAGTCTGTATATTTACGGGCCCAGATAGTATGTACAGTCTATACATTGGACCGAATAAAAATCGAATAATTCTTATAACTTTAATAACATTTTAGGAAACAATTCATACTTCCGGACATTTAAGAATGAGAAAGCCTCAAAGCTCTTCTTCTCTTCCGTACAGCAGCAAAGTGGTCTCTAATGTTAGAACATTAGAATTTTTCATTTATTCGAAATATTCGATATTCGAAAGCAAAAATATTCGATTTCGAATAAATCGAAAATTCGAATGTCCCAACATGGGAGACCAATACAGTGCTGCACGAATGAGAAGAAGAACACTAGGGCCTCTTCATTTTCGAATATCAAGGTGTTCGAATTGTTTCCTAAATTCTTATTAAAGAAACAAAATTATTCGATTTTTATTCGGTCCAAAGTATAGTACAGTCTGTATAGTCCTCCTCAAAAAGATAGACGGATTGCGCGTCTGCACCATCGCGGAGACGGATTGCGCGTCTGCACCATCGCGGCGGGGCCCGAACGAGGGATGCGGAGAGAGCATGCACTAGTGAGAGGGTCGAGTAAGGTAGCCAGCAGAGTTCCAGACGCGCGGGCGGCGCGGGCGGGTGGGAGGTTCATTTTCCTTTGATCAGCCGCCTAAGCGGCTGAGAGCCGCTACTTTGAGCGGCGCTCAGACGCTGCTTCTGGCGGGGAAGCGCCGCTCGAGCGGCTCCCAGACGCTATGGGCGGCTCTCGGACGCTCATGGCGGCTCTCACCCGCTAGAAGCAGCGGCTCTCAGACGCTCAAGCGGCTCTCAGACGCGCGTCTGAGCGCCGCTCAAAGAAGCGGCTCTCAGCCGCCTAGGCGGCTGATGAAAGGAAAATGAACCTCCCACCCGCCCGCGCCGCCCGCGCGTCTGGAACTCTGCGGGCTGCCTAAGCGGCTGATCAAAGGAAAATGAACCTCCCACCCGCCCGCGCGTCTGGAACTCTGCGGGCTGCCTAAGGTTCCACCGCGATGGTGCAGTCGCAACACTAAGAAACCGCACGCGCAATCCGTCTATCTTTTTGAGAAGGACTGTATATTTTGGGGTGTCCGATAGCCGCACCTCATGGTGCGCGACGCGCCTCCTGCTGGCGGCGTTCCAGCAGATGACCAGCTGATCAACGATCGATTATGGACGCCAGCAACCGCATCGGGTGGGTTTCGTTTATGTATACCATGGTCGGCCGCTGGAACACCCCCAGAAGGGGGCAGGCCCCAGCGCGGCTTGTCTTTGGGCAAGCTGGGCTTCGTAAAAGGGGCCAAAAGCAAAGGAGGCTTCGTACAGGCAATTCAACCCGGAGTCGGTCTCGCACTGCTCGAACGCATGAGTTCCACGTAATCCCACATCACTTCCGGGATTGTCTTAACATGTCGGGCAGCCAAATATCACTGCCACCAACAAGATAGAACGTGCGCGATTCGTCAAATTCACCGTTGCGCCTTCCACGTAGGGATAAGCCAACACCGACTCTTCTGAATTGCCTGTACGGGGTCCGGGGCGGAAACGCTGCAGGCGCAGAATCATGAAGGAGCAGTGAAAGAAGCGCGCTTGAGGGTTAAGTGCATGATTAGAGCTACAATGCCCTAGATAAGTGAATACTTCACGGATTAACACCAAATTTTGGGTGGAGAAGCGCTTTCCTGCCCACAATAAGCGTTTGAAAAATGAGGCTAAACTTATGTGAACTAAGAAATTCTATGCTCGGTAAAGTGGCCAGCTTATCGAGGACAGGCTAAGTCCTTGCTCAGCCTGTCCTGAGCATAATTCTCCTACAGAATGCATGAGTTTCCACCCATTTTTCATGCACATGTACTATTTTTCATGCGCTATCATATGCACGACAGAATGCCAATTGTAATTTCCTAATATTAATGCAGGTCAACTTTTCCGAGGCTCCAGGTCACAGCTTTCAGTTTTCTGCCGCGCTCCAATGCCACCGACGCCTCGCCGAAGCTGGCTGGCACTTTGTTTGTTGCTTTTTGCTGTCGCTGCTGTGCTGCCCTGCTCCTTGTTTGTTCTCTGTCTCGGAATCTCAGCCTCAAGAAGTTTTACGAAACTTTCGACTCAAGCGGATGCTTCGTGGTCTTTTTTCATTTAGATGGCAATTGTGGTCGTGGAAGTGGAGACTTTTCATCGCTTTACGCGTGTTTTTTCTTCATGTAAAAGAACTTTTTTTTATTGCTAGCATTTTTAAGGGAAGCCTCGTTCAATAGCAGCGCCTGAAAATCATGGAATTCTATGAGATTTTATTGACTTTTTTGGTCTTTTCCCGACAATACAGTTTTTAAAGGGGGCTTCATAGGATGCTGGGTTTTCAAAGGAGGCTTCGTTTTCGCATCGATCCTACGACAGGCTCGTACTGAGGCCTGGAAGGGGGCCGCGTTGCGCACCATGCGGTGCAGCTATCGGACACCCCGAAATATACAGACTGTAAATCGATGCCATGCAAAATTGGTACGGTATTTATTATCATCACCAACAAATACCCCCGTGCGCAAGTTTTGATGCAAACTGATATTTTCGAGATTGGGGATGGTAGTGGGGCCGATGGATTGCGATAGCATATAATTTCGCCCTTTACTTTACCCTTGCAAAGCTATTGTGGTTTTCCGTTTTCACATGTATTGTGCTAAACTGGGGGCAAGTTGCATTTATAGTGCATCGGAGTCCGACCCAGTCGGATAACAAAAGATACAGTCGTTCCAAGAAATACTCGCCTCCGTCATCCACCGCCCGTCTGCTGAGCCGCGCCACGGCTCCTATGCATTATAATACGTGCTGCAACGTGGCTCAGTCGACGCGCAGTTTAGCGTGATCCTAATGCATAGG
>JARK01001696.1:66518-89889 GCA_000688135.1 Ancylostoma ceylanicum
GTACGAGGAGATAGAGATGTTGAGTGTTGCCTCGCCCGCGCCACGTGGATGTTGCGGCGCGCCCAGGCGGAGGGAGTGGCAATCGTGAATCGTGACGCTCCCTGTAGATATCAAGCGGACGTAGTTGCGGACAATGTCAGATCATGGGCCCTGTGTATGCTACCAGACTGTAATAATGTAAGCGCATCCTCTACATATTTCATTTCTAAAATGAAAACTTGCATCAATTTTGAAAAGGACGTTTCAGTGGCAAATGTGGACCGAGGGAGGAGGTGTTCGATTCGATGAAAAATATTTCTGACTATGGACTATTAACATTTGCTGCTGAATTTGCTTGGTGCGAGAACTCGAGGAATTTAGAGAAAAAGCTTGTGAAATGGGCCCCTTCAATTGTGAATCGATCCAATATCATGTGAAATTTTTCGAGCGGCAAAACAAAGTAAAATAAATTTGAATTACAAATGTGATGTCACTGTACTACCTTGCTTTCACACTAAGGAAGCACTGGAGTGGAACGTAGAGACTACCGGAGCTATTCCGAGCTTCTCGAAAATGCCCGCGGCCCGTCAGATATAGGGTGCTCGGCCGGTCCGCTTTTAATCAGAAGCTGACCGCCCGCGCACCCAATTTCTTTCCAATTTTCATCATCCCTTACGCGGGCTGTCAAATTTAGGGTGCTCGGGCGGTCCTCTAAAAGTGCCTGAGTAGTTCATTTTATTGTCGTAGTCTTAGTAGATGGTGGATATCAACAAGAATAATGCGGGGTGAGTGCGGTCGTTTTCAATCAATATTGAGGAGCGAGGGTTGGTAGAGTGACACAAGACAGGATCGGACTCCGATGCACTATAGCTACAGTTTCAGTCTCATTCTTTCTTCTGCGCTGATTTTGCCTAACAACTGTCACTTATCATCTGAATGAAACAGTTTTCAATATCATGAAGTAAACTCTTGCCTATAAACTATTACACATGGTTTTAATATTGTGCTGTCGTGAAGCCTCATATGGTCGTATCTTCTTTTTCAGTGTTCGATGAGAGCTTCCGGGTTAGTATTTATTCCAGTAAGCTTTCGGCGCTTAGCGCCTTCCTCAGACCGAGAATGATGGAGAGAGGATCTCTCATCGAACACTGAAAAAGAAGATACGACCATATGAGGCTTCACGACAGCACAATATTATATTAAAACATCTGCTCCTCTCTCCATCATTCTCGGTCTGAGGAAGGCGCTAAGCGCCGAAAGCTTACTGGAATAAATACTAACCTGGAAGCTCTCATCGAACACTGAAAAAGAAGATATTACACATGGGTTTGTTCACAGCGAAATGCATGCATATCGGATCAGTTATCCACTACATTCATATATCGAAGTGCTCGATCTAGTGATTATTTATTACATGGATTTTGACAACAGTATAAAAGCTCCTTTTTTCAGGTAACCATGAACGACATAAATAACTGGCGTGAAGAAGAAACATTAGACTTAACAAGTGATCTTAGCTCACATGAGTCCGATAAGAGTGCAGACGTTGAAACCTCTATCACCACAGTGAAACCTCAGGACACGTAAGTGCTTTGTTCACATTTAAGAATGCCAATTCAAATAATTTCTTTCCATACAAGTACAGTAAAATGATGACTGTTCAGTAGCAGCTAATTAGCTAAGCGAATTCCGCCAGTTGGTCTTGACATACCAACATTTCGCGAAATATATTGCCAAACAAAGAGACTGTAAACGACTTAATGATCTCGAAATCATGGAGTCATGCCTTTTCGCTAGTAGCTGCTGTACCACTGGGCTGTTCGCTTTTGGTGTTAAGTTGTTTTTGTATCCCTAGGGTACTCAAGATAAATCAAAATGAGCCGGCGATGGAAATGGTAACGACAGTGGGAAAGGTGTGTATCGATTCAATCTTGGCCATCGCGACGACTGCCTGATCCAATCTTCTTTTGTCCTTAAAGTCTAACCGAAAATTAATTGAAGCAACCCAAAGTCTAGTAAGATGCATTTGCAAGCACTCTTCTTCGACGTTTGATAACCAGCCAGCGTAAATATATCTATTCGAAGCATTCTTTCGGTCTGTACATCACGTGACGACCAATTCACCAATTTCCCTAGAATTCATAAAGCCAAGCAAAATTTTCACTAGTGAAATTCAATGGAAAACTATCCGTTCTCACACCAAATCTAAAGTTTCCCAATCTTTGGGGTTAGTTCGTGTTTGGCTGTGAGTTTCAGTCTACTAAACCTACACGATTACATTATTCGATTTGGGAGGTTTTTGCAAACATATTGACATTCTCAGACTCATACTACTGAAGGAGAGCTAGTATTCATTCACACGGAAAGATCAGTGTTGCCTTATTTGCGTTAATCCTCTTCATGATAATGTCATGGTAACAATGACGTCTCAATCGACCATGCACGGTTTTATATCCCACCTACTTTGTGAAATTAGGTAGAGTGAGTAATTTCTAACTGAAGCATGTGTCATGCTTAGGCGAATTCCTCTTATACGTTCAACATGGGAAACTGAATTCAACCATTTCCGACCAGAAGATCAAGAACAAAGAACAAGAATCAAGAACATCTTTAACTGTTTCTACCTCATTGCTTTTCGTTCAGGTCCGTGAATTCATCCGCTGTTCTCGAGGCCAAGACACCAATTTCCAGTATTTTGAATCGTTCTAACTATTCTGTACCACGTGGTCGCCTCTCCCTGTCCCAGCCTGTGCTTTCATCTCCATCGCAGTCTCCCGGAAACAACCGCCTCAGCAAGTTTTCTTACCTGTTTAAAACTTTTCTTACCATTTCAATAGTAAATTCTACTATGCAGACATGTCTGCGGGGAACATTTCGCGCCCTCCACGACCACAGAGAGTTCCACTTGTGAAGACTCAAGAGGACAACGAGGCTTTAAGACAACAAGTTGTGGAACTAAATGTAATTTCTCCCTTTTAAACAATCCATGGAAGCTGTGTAGGTATCTTGCAAAATAACTCCGTGTGAAATATTGAAGGCGAAACTCAGTGTTGCCACTTACCAAAATATGGAACTCGAAAGGTTGTTGCCTCGTGAGGTGAAAGATATCTTGCAAGAGGTATAGTTTTTCCATACTTATTGTTTTAGTCAATGTGTCAGTTTCAGTTGCAATTTCAGTACTACTTGCTGCAAAACTCAAGACTTGATCTAATTAATGAGCGAGAAGAATTAGCGGCACTTAGACGTCAGCTGAAAGCTGAAGCAGACCAGGCAGAGGCGAATGCGCAGATGAAACTAGAAAATTTGAATGCAGAGCTTCAGGACTGTGAGAGAGAAAAGAAGGGCCTACAACAGCAGAATGAATTGGTATTTTGATCTCAGGGGCTCACGAATTCTTCATCTTAACCAAATATTTCATGTTCCAGCAAAAAGAACGAATCGCTGAGTTAGAGTGCGCTTTGGCTAAGATGGAGGAAATCCCAACAAGTCTAGATGGTCTGAAAGGTGACGACAGCGATTGGACCATCAGATCCGAGTGTGATATGTGTGTGAATCTGCTAATCCGAATCTGCATTCTTCCACATTCTTTGCATTATTCCAGTGAACTCCAAACGGCCGTAAACAATATAAGGGATCGCGGTGCGGGCACTCTGGTTGTCTGCTACACCTCCCGAGGCAGCGGGAAATCACGACGTATCGGTTTTCCTCTGTGTCTCCACCCAGTAGGCCTGCTGCCTCGGAGCACCAGACAACCAGGGTGCCTGCGCCGCGTTCCCGCACCCTGTCTATGACCGTTTGGAATCCAATGTATTAGAGCGTTCGTTGCATGTCAAAATTTTTAGTATTGCAAGTGAGTTGCGTGAACGACTCTCTGCAGCTGAGAAAGAAAACGAACTACTTCATCGTAAGATCGAATCACTACAGAAGGAATTGGATGAAAAAGCAGTTGCTGCCAATGATATTGCGTCGCAGAGCAAGGTATGTATACCACTGGTCATGTTTCTGCATGTTTCTTAGTACACATTTTTTCTTTTATGTGGGACAAACATTTGTTATTGGTGGAGGATGTGATGCCGAGTCACTCTTGCAACGCATTGACGATCTGGAGGCCCGTCTACGCGAAGAACAAGAGGAGAGGTCCAAGGCCAGCTCAGCTCTTGCTGTAAGTGTCCTGCTCTCTTAATTGCACCCGTCAATGGATTTTGTTGTTTGAAGACTTATTTTCTTGTTTGTAGGCTTACATGTCTCGCTATCATAAGTTGGAAAAGAAACTCCAGGAAGGACAAGTCTTAGTAGGGAGCTCATCATTCAACAACAAAGAAGAGGCGAGGGAACGGGTAAGTTTATTGAGCTCTAATTTACTTATCTATGGGGAGAAATAGAGTAGGTAGGTACCAAATTCACACATAGGTCTTCTCCCCGCTAGCATTTCTAGAATCACATGGCTTCACAGTACCCAGACAAATATGTGTTCGTCCTTACTATCACATTCTTTGCTTTATCTGGCATTAGTCTAATGCTACAAAGAGTGCGGCTCGGAATGGGTAGTATTCTGTATAGTGGTTCCATTTGGTCACGATTGTTGAGATTCTTCGCGGTGATTTGGTGGGTGTTCTGTGAGCCAAATGGGTGTTCATTTGCTTGGGCTTGGTCTCGTTCCTCTACAATGGGAAAATCCCTGCCCCACTTAACAGATCTCTTGGTTTTTTTTTTACTCAAAAGTACCACTCGGGTACTTGCTGATCAATTTTAGTATGTTTTCGGAGCATTTGTAGGCTGTGCAAATTTACGATCGTCTTTGCAATCTGGCGTTGGAGAATAGGGAATTGCGGAAGGAGTGCGCGAGGCTATGCAAGCAGAATAGCATCCTGAGCGCAAATTCCACTTCACACTCTATCAGGCATACTGGTTAGAGTGGAAATATTTGCGGTTATTGTTCCTCCATTGATTGTTAATTTCCAGAATCACCTAGTTTCATTGATGCTGTTGCTGATAAGAGTTCTTTGCTTACCGACGAACACCTTGAGGAGAAAGTATGCTAAGTTTTTTTTTTTTTTTTTTTTTTGGAAAATTTGCTTTTTGGTTTATGTACACTCTGCTTTATGAATTTCTGTAGCGTCTGCATTTTCTCTCTTGCTCATTTAGCTAAATGTCTGCTCCTCCGCCTTCCTTACAGTTTTTGCAGAGATTCACACATCCTTTCACTTTTGAGCACCAATATTACTTACAACATAACCTCTGTGCGTGATCGAGAAGTTTTCAGCAGAAAGAATTGCTTCGTGATCTTGAAGCTTTCATTGCTAATGCTGGTGAACACGACAGTCTCATTGACGTGATGAAGGGTGAGAACTGTTATTCCAGACTGTTTCTTTCTTAAGAAGTCGTTTGTAAATTCAAAAACGATTGGAGCATGTGGTAGAAGTAGCTAAGTATCCGATCCATTCAGCTTGTCTGATGTGATAGAAAGACATTCGAGGTTCCTGCTTTTTCTCTCATTTTGTTAGTGTTGGAAACAGTGTTTTACGAATTACCATGCATATTCGGACCTAGAAAGAATGTTTCTAGATGCTAGCATTGACTTCCTCCACATAAGTGATGCTGATTTTTCGTCACATTCGAGAGGTAGTGCAGACCGCTCAGACATGCGAGATCCTCCTAAGGATTCTATTGCTCCTGATAATTTATCAATGGTGGGATCGTTTTCCATAGTTTTATCCACAGATCATTTCACATTGTTGCTAGGAAGTGCGTCGCGATTTGCGAATTGCCTAGCATATTTGTGCTTCAGGTGAATGCATCGCTTGTAGAGCTGATGAATTTGTCCCTTAATACATCGAAAGACATCGCAAACTTCAGGGTGAGTGCATAGTTCATGCGAAATCGTTCTAAAGTGTAAGGTATGCGTTTCCGGCATAAGCAAATTTAGGAGCGTCTCGGTTTATTCCGTGGAATGATGGAAAGGATCTTCGAAACCCTTAGAAATTCCGGACTCTTGCTGGAGGAGGTGTTGGAGCAAGTTGGTTTTTCTAATTAGAATGTTCTGTAGTGTTGTTTTGTTAGCGATTCAACAGAGCGTATTAAGTATTTCAAGACTGATTCTGTGCTTTGACCAATATTTAGTGCGAAAATTTCGCTCGGTGAACTTGAGATGTAGACATTTACTATTTTTCTGAGGTAAAACAAGTTTAGAAAAATCAAATGCCTATCCCGTTTTGACCATTAGTTAGTGGGGGTGGGGGACTTGGCCCTAGATTATTAGATTAACAAGTGGGTACATTTACTGGGATAAGTTGTCGGGATGTCTTAGAGAAGCAGGAAGTATCTTTAGTTTAGATGAATTTACCCTTTATCACATACTGGTTTGATTGCAACACTCTGGATAGACTTATGTACTGCGCGCAATATGGTTGCATCCTTACAATCCTCAAGTATGCATAGTAAATATTAGGTTGGCGAGAAAGTAATGTCCAAAAATTTTGAAACCCCAGTTTTGTTCGAAAAATCGATCAATACAGGCATCTGGCCTAATGTTAGAGAACATTATCGAAGATATCATATCAATGGTTCATAACATACTCTGATGTTGAATGGCAATACATTTGGCGAGGTTTGTTTGGCAACCTCGCAGACGAGCTTGCAAACTAGCCAGGCAAACGAACCCCGTCAAATGTATTGCCAAACACGAAGTCCCGTAAAATGTATCGATAAACAAACCCCGTAAATTGTATCGCCAAACAAACTCCGTAAAATGTATCGCCAAACAAACCCCGTAAAATGTATCGCCAATCAAGGAGTCCCGTAAAATGTATCGCCAAACAAACCTCGCCTTTTGTATCGCCAAACAAGCTTGAATGCGCAAAAATTTTGATAACACCGGGAACCGTACCGTGGTTCTGATATTGGGAGTCCGCTGCTTTACCAACTGCGCCATCCGAGTCAACACCGATGATGATTGAATCACCCGCTAAGAATGAAATGAACATATTAACCCGTAAAATGTATCGCCAAACAAGAAGTCCCGTAAAATGTATTGCCAAACAAGAAGTCCCGTAAACTGTCTTGCCAAACACACTGTCTTGCCATTTGTATCGCCAAACACCCGTAAACTGTCTTGCCAAACACATTGTCTTGCCAATTGTATCGCCAAACACCCGTAAAATGTATCGCCACACAAACCTTGCCTTTTGTATCGCCAAACACCCGTAAACTGTCTTGCCAAACACACTGTCTTGCCATTTGTATCGCCAAACAGGCTCTTCACTCATTCTCCCGTAAAATGTATCGCCAAACTAAATTTTATCCCGTAAACTGTCTTGCCAAACACATTGTCTTGCCAAATGTATTGCCATTTAACATCGGAGTAAGTACCAAGACTACCGCTTCAAGCATGCCTCAAATCTGAATGGACTGTGTTCGCTCGACCTGCTTCTACGAGTGGCTTTGCGGCACTTCTGCGGCAAGGACAGCTGCTAACATCAACGCTGCATTCAAGTGGACCCTCGTCAACGAACGCAGAGCACGTCGTTGTTTCATTCGTTTTACGGAGGGAAAAAGAGATTTCAAAAATCGACCTCGTCCTGGCCGACCACAGTCCCTCGATAGCTTAGCTCTGCTCACGGCTATCGAGGAGGATCCGGAAAAGAATGTGCACGATCTGGTGACCATGCTTGGATGCAGCCGACCACCTCCATAAGCTTGGCTACCAGAACGTTATAGCAAGTTGATTCTCTCACCAACTGACCATCCGTGCCAGGATGAGCCGCCTGACCACCCATCAGTGTCATCCTCCGCCCATGCCGCAAGGAGTTCCTGGAAGATCTGGTTACAGGAGATGAGAGTTGGATCCGCTACGATTCCAACGCCCGCCGTGTCGTCTGGTTCCAATGAGGTGAAGAGTCGCCAACACAGCCCAAACCCGATCTCCTTTCCAAGAAGGTCATCCTTTGCTGCTTCCGGGATCCCTAAGGAATGCTGTACTACGAGCTGCTCCTACAAGGCAAGACGGTTGCCGCTTCCACTTACACTAATCAGCTCCAGGAACTAGCTAGTGCCTCTCAGGCGGCATGAATGGACTTTGGTACGCCTCCCCCATGACACCGCTCAGCCTCATATTGCCATTGAGACGCAATTTAAACTAGCTGAGCTGAGCTGCGACACCATACCTCATCCACAATACTCTCCTGATCTAGCCCCATCCGATTACCATTTGTTCCATCCTCTTGAGGTTTTCCGATTTAAGAAATCCTTTGCTAGATTTGGTGATGTCAAAACGGCGGTTGTTTGACTATCAGACTCCGCATTTCTGGAAGGGAATCAGTATTCTGCCCAATACGTGGAACTATCTCATAGCTAACAGTGGTGATTATATTGCTAATTGAGTATGTCGTTGAATGAAGTTTTAATGAAACAAGCCGAAATTTCCGGACATTGCTTCCTCGCCAGCCTAATACATAGGCGACACAGGATTTCGGTGCTGAAGAGTTTATGCTATGACACGGGTGCGTTGCAGCACACCTCCGTAGTGCTCTTGCTCTGTGACGATGCAAATAAAACTTGCCTACTATTATACCTTCCACCTACCCTTTTTGAGCCTTGCTTCGAAGATCGAGCATTTTCCGTGGCGGTACACCAAAATGAGCTTTCGTATTCCAGCTTGGGTCTGAATCCGATGAGCATAAACAGCTGGCTGACAAGATTCGTGCTATGAAGTTTGCTTGGAACACCTGTCTAAATGAAACACATAACATCATGGGTGTCATTGATGGTACGTTTTTTGCTCCCTGAAATCGTGTTGTGTACCAAACTCCTGCTGATCATCGAAATTGTGGAGTACCCACTTTATCAGAGACGAACATCTGCATGAACGATGTGAGCTTGAGATTGATGGCAGTTGAAAAATCCATAAATGAGGTCTCGTTCCGCATGGATTTGTCTGCTATGCATACCAGCACACATCTCTTCACCCAGCTAGATGCTCACAGTCGTTCGCAACCGGAAGGTGCCATTTCATTATCTGGCTTTTGAAAGGCTTGCAAACGTTGTATGCTGTGTTCAGCTGCTGTGTGCCAGGAACATGACATGTCGGATTTACTCACACAAATAACTTCACAGAAAGAAGAAATCGTGAGCTTGCGGTCATTATTGGCAGAGGTACTCCTTTGTTTTCTTTTTATATTTTCGCAATAAAGACTTGTGGAGGACTTACCTATTCAAGGCTGAAGGTGCTCGTGACGCTGCACGTTCTACCCACGAAACTATTTCTAAGAGGATTAGCGACTTCGAGGCTGAAATTGCCCAGCTATCCGAGGAGCGAGATAAACTCATTGCTGCTGCTAAATCATATGAAGCTGAAAGAAAAGAGTTGCGAGCGTCGTTACAGGTTTGTCCCCTTTCAGATGCAAAATTTCTTTTCAATAGAGTTTATTTGTTCTCTTATCTTGAATATCAATAAAACAGTATGAGGTTCCAAGTGAGCGTGAGCGTGAAGCAGTGAATTTCATATATATTTGGTCATTACTGGTTGGATAGCATATGTCGTTTAAGGTGTTCATGAGACATTCTCGTTAATACCCTTGAAGTGCACTAGAACTCTTCCTATATGGATTTCTACACCTTCCACCTTATCTTTACCTGCTTGCGTAATTTTTCTCTATGTGGTCCTGTATCATTTCGCGATTAATTTCCCATTAAGGAACAAAAATCAGCAATGGAGCATCTCAGTGCGGACCAGTCACAAATTCGCCAGAACGCTGAAGCTCTTCTCAAAGAAGTTGCTGATAAGGATGCCACTATAATCGAGCTGGAAGGAAAGCTAATGCTCTCCAAGAAATCGGTGCGTTTTTCTTTTGGTTTCGTTCAGATCTTCTTTTTTCGCTAGTTCCCTATGTAATGACTCCAGTGAATGTAATCAGCTGCGACGTAAAGGGTATAAAAACATAAAGGGTACAGGATAATCATCTGTCTATTTGAGAAACTCTGATTTGAAGGTGTCTGGAAGAAAGTGCCCATTTTTCCCCGATAATACCTCCACCTACTCCACTTTCTCTAATCTCTCATCTACTTTGGTATAGACCTGTAGAAGTACCATGTAGACTGCTACACTAGTCACTTATGCTCCTCATAGTCATTGACTATGAACGCTGATGAGCGCTTGAAATATGACGTAGGCTCTAGCTGTGAGACACCTAGTCAACGAGATATTTACAAGGTCATGTTGATGACAAGATGAAAGACTCGCTCACGCAGATCAGCAGTTGCCAATCTCTCTATGTTTGCTAACATTTTTTGGAGTGATCCTCAATGAACATGATTTCTAAAAAAACATTAAAGGCAGTGCCCACGGAAACTTTCACTTCCGAGGTGAGTCACTGAGTCGCTTACCGTGTAGCCGGCTGCTAGGCAATCACAACGGTAAGTTGAACACAAGGAATAACCGCTTACCTGCGGAAACATTGCCGTGGACAAGGACGCGAGCGTGGCCATTTTGGTGTCCGCCACGCCAGTTGACGCTATTGACTTGGTATGCTAAACGCTATTGACTTGGTATGCTACGAGTGGTCTAGACCAATGTATCATGTAGAATATGGAATTTTGTACTGTGTAGTTTATGGGATGCACACCATCCACAAGATTTCGTGACGTTACGCGCGCATACTCTCAGCGGAAAACTCGTCCGCGCTGTGGATGCATGGAAAACAGCACTTCATTTCCCATCTTCCGGCGTGTTTCACGCTGTTTCATCATTAAGTAGGAGCTCATCGTCCCTGAAAACGTCGAAATTCAGCGAAATCTCCAGCACAAAAATTTTCGTGCGTGCTGCCTTTAAATCAAAGCTGCAGTGGAGCAAGCAGGGTTTCGAGATCCATATACCGCGGCAGATAATGTGCAAACAGTTTGGGATCTTATTGGAGTACTGAGTAGATCAGCTTGAATGCTTTCTTTCCATCGAAAAGAAACACCCCCGTGCAAGCTACAAAGGGTAAGCAGTTCTGATGCCATCCTTGATTCTTGGTTTCCGCTATTATATCTGGGTTGATGTACACCTGAGAAGCTATGTAGTGTATTTTTCTTCGTCACATGAGACCGCCTACTACATATGTCTCTCTTCGTGATCACTGTTCTCCATCCTTTACTAGGTATTTCATTCTCTTTCTCTTTAGGAGTGAAAGTTGTACAGTATGGGTACTAGGTATTTCATCCTCTCTCTTTAGGAGTGAAAGTTGTACAGTATGGGTTTTGCAAATTGAGCCATATTCGTATGGTTACCGTGGATGCCTGTTTAGATGTGTACAATCCTTAACTTTATCTTCATTTCTAGCCCAGGCTCTACGACCATCTTGTTTTTCGTAAAAGAAAATATGAACAAAAATAAAAGTTGGACTTTACGTATGCGCTTTTCTAATCGTATTCCTTTGTTGCTTATGCATTCTTTTCAGTGTGAAAAACTAAAGACGGCTATTTTGGAACGTGAAGATGACGTTAGGAAACTACAGGAAGCTCTTGAACAAGAACACCAAAGAAAAGTCATGGAAAACAACACTCTGAAGGCAGATCTGGTCGCTGCTCAGGTTCGTCTGAGCTCTTGAACGCCGTTTTGCTCCTATCGAGTAGCTATGGAGCTCGTTTCAGGAAAGTTCCCAGTCGCTGCGTCGCGACATCGAGAAAATTTGCAATGAATACAACATGAAGGAAGCTACCATACGGCACTTGAAGGAACAACTTCAAACGGCTGCTGAAAGTGTGAGGAAAATGTTATCAGCTATCTTTTTTGGACGTTACAGGTCACTCATTGGTCTAAATGATTGCAGAACACTCGTATGGCAGAGCTTGTTTGTGAGTTACAGCAGCAAGCCGCTAATGAGAAGGAGAAGCAGAAGATATCTCGTAAAGAAAGTGAAAGCGGTGCTACGGTTGTCGAAGTGCAGGCAATTCCGACAGTAGCTAAGGTAGACTGTTTATTTTGCTATTGGTCCGTATATGTTATGTATGTACTCTATTCGTCAATTTATAGGTAAAATCACGCGAAGCTCAAACAGACATGACAAGAACTGCATTAGCACAGATTGAATTGGATTCTGTCTCATATTCCTCAGAACTGAAGGAGCTTCACACTGCGTACAGAGAGTTAGCGACGGCTATTGGTGAACTTGTGGTCAAAGATGTTAGCAACATTCCCATTTCAGGGTATGTTCTCAGTGAAAAAAAATAATGCGCCATTTATTTATGCGTGTTCATTTTATTTTGTGTTTTTAGAGACATTATTTCGATTGAGAGAAGCTGTAAAGAGTTGTCCAGACTCATCCGACACGAGAAACGAAGACGCGACCAACAGGCCGTCGAGATAGCAGAGGTCACCAATAAGGTCAATGATCTCCATCGGAAGGGGTGTGTGTGTGTTTTAAAACATTGCTTTTTTGACACAGATGTGTGATATTTTTAGCGCACTCGTAGAAGCCGGGCAGAACGATATCCCTGGAGCTGTCAGCAGTGATACTCCGAACTATACTCCACCTCAACAAAGTAGAGTTTTGGTCTACATCTTTTTTAAGTAGAATTTCTCTGCCTATAATACATTATCGTTTCAAAACAAGTTGTCATGGAGAGATCTTTCTCGCTTAGTGTTTGCTAGCTATTCGGGCTGCGGTATTTTGAGCAAATAAGCAAAAAACTTTAGTTCCAATCACGGACCGATACGATTACGCCTCAGTTTTTTTTCGAGTTGACAAGATATCCCGCAAGGCAAGGACGCTGAAACTTCCATCCCATCAATGTTCAATGCGGTTATTTCTAAAAGAGTTCATTTCTATAGGCGCGCGTGCTGATGTTCGCTTGAATGTTTAAATAGAGGATGTTTGGCAGCGGCGGCATTCTCTCTCTCTCTCCCTCTCTCTCTCTCTCTCTCTCTCTCTCTATCTTTCTCTTTCTCTTTCTCTTTCTCTCTCTCTCTCTCTCTCTCTCTCTCTCTCTCTCTCTCTCTCTATTTCTCAAATTTTTGTGGAATAGCTCGCGCCAACATATGTGGTTTCTTTGAAATACCCCAATTCACAAAAGATAATGAGTATTTAGAGTATGAAATCCCAATGCGTCAAAAACTGTATGTCTTGACCAGTATGGCCATGGAGCTGGTGAACGAACTGCGACGTTTGTCAAATCTCAACGCATCAGGAAACACGGTAATGCTGTTCTTAGCTCTGAACCATTTTTAATGGGTCGGTTAGACTATGGTATCCGTTTTATTATTTTTTTTAAGTCAAGAATTTTAACTAAAATGTTATAAAGCTAGAGCTTTGGAAGGTTCTGAAATCTTGAGGGATTTTGAGGAAGTCTTTTTCAGTTTTGTTGGATGAGTTTCCGTCCTATTTCTTGCAGTAACGTTCAGAAGTCTGTTCTCTTCTTAACACACCATGTATCGTCTATCCGAAAAGACGAGTCCGCCCACAGGGTCGGGGATTCAGGTGGTGGCCACACTTGCCAGCACACCACGTCATCATCTCTAATCTGCGTATCACGTTTCATCGTTATCCTTACGATATCAACCAATGATTTGGCGATGACGTGGGCCGCTTGGGCGAACTCGTTATTTCGGATACAGTGTAAGTATACAGGCATTATTGCTACAAAAACTGAATTCAACAAAACGGCATGACCTCTGTAGGCGTGCTGGGCCAACTCAATGGCAGCTCAAGTCGCCAGATCAGAAATATGCCGCTATTTGCTTTTGTAATAGCTCGAAGTCGAAAGGAAGGCGTGCCCTGCAACTCACAGTAGGCCAATGTCATCTCTGAAGTGAAGCCACTCACCAAAGCTAAAATATTCTCTTTTCCCCGAATAGGGCAGTAGATGTGAAGACAGTGGTTCCTTAATTCTGCGAGAATTCCAGTGTTTTATTTTGTCAGTATCACTTGCCCAGCATTTCGAGGTAGAAGACACATTGCTGCCCTTAGATCTAATTGAGCTGCATCATTATGACGTTGCACCAAAAGTCAGAAACTGCTCACGAAGCAGGACTGTCCTAGAGTAGTGCACGAACGAAATTCTGAGCTGCGAACTAACTCTCCTACAGCGGCACCCTCGGTTCTCCAGACCTGTGCCGCCAACGAAGGGAGAAACGTAGCAATCAGAAGAGGAGGTTAGATTATCAGTTCCCTCAACTTCCTTTTCCTGATCTAACAATTAATTATTTTTTCCAGAGGCTTTTGCCGCAACCTGTATATACGGATTCAGCTGCTGAAGTAGTACTAACCATGGTGTGCCAGAGCTTATAACGCCTAGCCATAGCGATTTCCATAACGTTTATTATCACGCCAGATCCAGTTTTTCGTAGAATATCAATTAGTGCTGCTTCCTACTACATGATGATAGTTTTCGCTAGAGATTTTGCTAGGGATAGCGATATGGAGGATGACAAGTGTTGTGGAAATCGACACGACTAGAGCGCGATATTTTTCATGGGAAATACTGAGGAGAGGGGTTGTTTGCATGGCACCTCTGTGAATGTTTCTTGAAGGTTTTGGTTTTCCAGGTCGATTTTAAGAAAGTGATTGACCAGGCCAGAATTCTTCGCAATGAACTGAACGAAAGATTTGTAATTGTCCGTGCCGAAAAGGAAAACATGCACAACTATCACTTATCGGATCTAATTAACATGGTTGGTTTATCCAAATGGCTGTTAAAGCTTTTCTCATCATTTGACCTTTGTGCACAGGTTGAGCTGCTCAGCAAGGACAACCGCGCACTCCACGACAGCCTGAATCGGTGCAAAGCTGAGTACGAAAATCTTGAGAAGAAAAACGTGAGTGATGTCAGATGCGCACAGTGAGCGAATTGCTCTGAAATACTCAAAACTATATCAGGTAAACAATCCTGAACTGGCGAAGAAAATCGCTGCGCAGCTGCGCAACATACATGCCGTAATGGGTGAGTCGAAGCGTGCGTGTGAGCTGTTACAAGAAGCAACCGGGAAGGCCTCTAATCGTGCTAAACTAACAAACCCTCGTAATTAACTGCTTTGGTACTCGTTTGCTCATAATGACAGTTATCTCTTCCATTGCTCTTGATACTCGTATCTTCATCCGATGATCTATAATAGCTAACGTACTGGTGTTTATTTTGGTGATGTCCTATCTACTGTATTCCATTGACTCGTTTTAATTCACATATTGTGCAATGTCTTGTAACAACATCGTCTTCACAATTTACATAACTAGGCTTCGATTGGAATGAAGATGATGTTCAGTTCTTGCACTTTGTTCCTCTTCTGTTGCGTTTAGTTTTCCGCCATACCTTCGCTCATTTTGTTCATTCCTTCCCTTGACAGAGTGGCTGTTGAGGAAAACAAATTGTAGAACGTGTATGGCTGAAGAGTGCACGGCCAGACAATCTGATTTGGAGGCGACATCATCGCGAGGCTCTACGAGTGTACGTATAGATCGATTATTTGACAGCTCCGACAGGGTGGGTTAAAATCTATCAGTATCGCTGTTGTTGTTTTTTTTTTTTCGAACACGTTTTTGCTATTGCTCATTTATTTCGTGTTCATTCATCCCTCATCTGCTACATTTTCATATCGCCTTTCGATTTTTTTTTTCGTGTTGCTGGACCAGAGTGTGGCCAGCTGGCTGTTTTTTTTTTCATGTGCTCCCGTTTTCGGTGTACAGTCCTTACGCGCCATCGGTAGAAAGTTTTCGAGCGCGCAGAGCCTGCGGTGCGTGCGCGGCGCGCCCCACTTGTAACAGCGGTCCGGGATCCTCGATCAGCTGTGCGAGGACAGCTTTGTTAGGTTTTGGCCCAGGTAAGTTAGATTTTCTCCGGTTTCCTTCATTAACTGGAGAACTTTGGACTGTTGAGGCCTGTGGCTGACCGATATTGATCGGACGGGTCCGCATGCCTCGTTTTTTGCACGTTCCCTCGCATGTCCCAAATTGTCATTCCTCTTGTTTTTAATGTATCTTTCATTAGTTTTTGGCCCCGTAGAAAGCTGCTTGTCCCAGGTAGCCTCTTCTTTATAGGAAAGAGGACCCTGGGACATGGTGGCTAACTAACTTACCTGGGCCAAAACCTAACAACGCTGTCCTCGAACAGCTGATTGAGGATCCCGGACCGCTGTTACAAGTGGGGCGCGCCGCGCACGCGCCGCCGGCTCTGCGCGCTCGAAATCTTTCTACCGATGACGCGTAAGGACTATAACTCATGTTCCCACTGCAATTTTCGAATTTCTCCCCTGCGCTGTCCTCTGTTCTACTGCCCATTCACGTTAGTTCACCTATGCTGCATCATCATTTTCCGTCCCATTTACAACGGCAAGGGTTCTGTCCTTGCTTTCTCTCTCCCTGTATCTCTTTTGACGTATGTCAGGAAAAATGCGGGCAATAATTGGTAATCCCGACTCTTGTGTTGGTATCCGATGCATCTGTAGCTTTACCTCCAGTTGGATGGATAGATTTACAGGCACTTGCAATAGTTTCAAGTATTTTCCACATCTGAAGGTGGTTGTGACCTAATTAAGTGAAAATGAGTGGGACGAAAGCAGTGAGGGGAAACCTTTGCAAGATTGCGCTATGTAGCAGGCGGTTGTGACTACCTTTCGTTTTTCGTGACATCCAGCTGCGAGAACACACTGAATCCGAAAGAGAATTACGACAGTTTTCATCAGCCGGAAGCAGTAATCTAAGAAGAGGGGCAAGATGAAGAAAAAAATTGTCGAATAGATGTGATAATTTCACGTGTATCACGTTTGACACTTGTCCTGAAGGAAGTGTAGATTTCTGCGTTTCTCTAGCTATCACTTTAAGTCGTTGATTGTCCACCCTAGTCGCTCTAATGGTTTGGTTGTGCATTGAAACTTGAATTATTGACCCGCTATCTTGTCCGCTAGATAGAACTAATCTCTCATCTTAAATTGGTTCTCGAGGTTTTTATGCGAAAAGAATCTTCAAAAGAAAATCGTAACGTTCTTCATAATCCTTGATCAGAATGCAGAGGCATCCTTTCCAGACTTTTTCTCTATGGAGAGTTCGTGATGTACATAGAGACATCTGCTACAATGTTGTGCGGCTGGCGATACCAAACTGACACTTTGCGCTCGCTTGTAGAAGATGTCTCATTGGCAATCACGAGTTATCCAAACGGGTTCAGAGTCGGTCTCCTGCTCTTATATAGGGAATCATGTGTACCAATGTGATTGTCTCCCGAAGGTTTTTTGCTTGAAAATCTCCAGAATGATTCTCAACGCCGGCAGTCTCCCGCCACCCACATAGAGCAGGCAATGCTGCGAAATACTCGTTTTCTGTTGTTGCTTGGTGAATAGCTGTGTTTTATGTGGAAATCTGATTTATAGACCGCGAGTATTAGTGAACTGGAATACGATGCAGTCGTTCAAGGTAATGTGGCTCGAACCACAGTCAGTGGATTGGAACTACTCATGTTGTATCTGGAGGCGGAAATACACAGGGCGGTGAGGTGTACTGTTTTCCTAATTTGCCATTTTGAGCTGTTTTCACAATTTTACCGTTTTACAGCGAGCTTTCATACGGGATTGTGGAGTTAGATTCCGTCGTTTCTTCAAAGGAAGCAGTATCATAGACTTTAGTAGGATTGCTCGGCTATTCATCAATTTGGCAGATCGGTAAATCTGGAGGTTCTTGCGACAAATGTTCCAGGAATGGTAGCAACGTTATTTTCAGGCGGTTTGCTGTGGATATGTCGGATCTGAATCAAGATGCAGCCATGATATTTAATGTTGTGAGTGCTTCGTTTTTCATGTGCTGTTATTACGTACATAAACACTGATCCAAGGTTCCTCTGAGATCACGTTGGAAGCCGCCAAAATATACATTTAATGATATTGAACTCGTACTCACCACGGATGAACAAGTTGAAGACGGTGAGTCCACATTTGTTGATGTTGTTGTTAGTTGCATTGTGAGAGAACGCAGGGAACAACCCTAGGTGTTGCGAAGTCTTGCATCCTAGGTTTTATGATCTTTTTGTTACAGTATATCACCCATGGAATGTTCAGGTGTAGTGCATGCCTATACAGTACGCTCACCTGCATGGAGCTGCTTGCCTCCTCCGCTCACTTCTCACCATTCTGAAACTGATCTGAGAGAATTCCAGGTAAATTAAATGTTGGAAGCTTTTGCTAAAGTCACGCTGAATGTTTAATCACTGTTTATTTCAGTTTTTCAATCGCCCACTCAAAATGAGTGTGACTGCAGACGAAGATGAAGAGAGAATGTCTTTGCCAAGCACCATGGCAACTGATCAAGAGTTGAAGGTTAGGGCTGAAGAGTGGTTATCGTGGCTTCAGAGTCAAAACCTAGCCGCCTTCTTAATTTAGATTCAGTCACTTGAGGCTCAACTTGCCCTGTTATCGAAGCAGATGCAGTCTTTGCTCACTGGAAAGGGAGGACCGATCGTTGCTGTAGTAGTTGCTTTCTTCGTTTTCTACAGACTTTCATCCTGATTCGTTGTTTCAGCCTGCTGGTCCCTTCGATTGTTCTCCGTCTGCTTCAGATGACGAAGGAAAAGGCACTTCTCTGTGTAGTCCGGCCGATACTGTCAAGGTTTGTCTCCTTCATGTTGCACGATCTTTATTTCAATCGATTCATTGAAATATATTCTACAGGTAATCGTTCCGCCAGAGGGTCAGCAGATATCCGCTCTTCCAAAAGTTCGTCCGCCCAATGGTCCACCCCCGCCTCCACCACCACCTCCATCCTCGTTATCCACTAGTAGCATTTCTCTTTCAAAGAACAGCCCAACGCCTGTCAAGGTACTATTCTTGAAATTTTTAAAAGTTTGAATATTCCATTCTTGAAATAACTTTGTAATTAGGCAGTAGTCGAATAGTCAGTGAATACAATCTATCGAAAAATGGCTTTTTGTGAGCAATAATATTCTCGTCCATACGTTGAAGTAGGTGACATGACCTAATGTCACAGATGAGCGCATTTCGGTGCTAACATATCTCAGTCAATGGTAATTTGGAGCCGCTCACGAAAATCTTTATTTTTGAAATTTTGCCGGGTTTCGGGGTTCTAAGGCACGTAATACTCTTATCCATTGATGAGACAGCGCGAAACAGGAATAACATCCACGAAAACGAGATGCTGTTTCTCGTTATTTTGAATTTTATATTTTACGTTTTTGTGCGCCCCTGTGAGTCCCCATTACGTAAATTGCGGGTCTCCCCACCGCAGTACTGTACGTGCTTGTGCAAGTAGCCGAAGCTGCGTTAGCTTGCACATCATTCAGCAACTTTCCCACTCTTTCTTGTGCTTTGTACATCGCTTTCAGTACAATGTTTTCACGAATAGGTGACACGTTCTTGGTGTTTTTTTTTGTGCTTCAAAATAGCAGCTACTGAATTATTGAGCAACATAATCTTTCTGTCTCCTTCATTTACTCTCTTCATTTCCACATTTTTGGATTGAGTTTCTTCTCCACAAGAATTAATTGCTCGGTTTTGGCTGTCTGCCTACCTATTTTTTTCTCAATTTTTCATTGTTGTGCATCTTGCAGCTCACAATCAGATGTGATTGTGACTATACGGTGAACTCCAAACGGTCGTAGACAAAGGGCGGGACCGCGCACGACCTTCTTGGGCAGAGACATGGGGGGGCTCTGCATACTGGCTTGGGTTGTTTGCTGCTGCGGAGCACTCGGGTTCTCTGCAGCTGGCAGAAGCAGACACCCAGAGCCTGCGTGCAGAGCCACCTATGTCTCTTCCCACGAAGGCCGCGCGCGGTCCCGTTCCTTGTCTTCGTCCGTTTGGTGTTCACTGTATTTTGGTGCTTGAAACAATTTTGGGAAAAGACAACAATATATTAGTTCTAGTTTCAACGTAAGAATGTGGAGTCGTCCACTTTAGAACCTTTCAAACCACTTAAATTCGAAGTAGTAATGGGTTGAAATCCGTACGTTGCCCTGTTCTACTTGAACCTCACAAAACGCACATAAAGCATTATATAAAATGAGATTCCATTACTTCATTAGAGAGGATTCATTCATATATGAAACTTCGTAAAGGACTTTCAAATATTCAGTGTCCTTCGAATATTCGTCTGGTCGGATTTGTGCGGGTTATGATACCTCCTACGTAGGTTAAAATCATGGGAGCGGACCTACTGGGAACGTCAATCACGATTGCCACTCCCGCGATCGCAACATCTACGCTGCGCGGCCAAGCGCTCTGGATGTTGCGTGTTGCCTCACTCGCGCCGCGTAGATGTTGCGGTCCGCGGGAGTGGCATTCATGATTGACGTTCCCTGTATCATTTATCTTACAGCGTACAGTGTTGCAAATGGTGAACAAATCTGCCAACGTGGACCATGAAGCACTACCGGTTCGTCCGAGTGTGTTTGATTTAACAACTGTTCAGCTGAAGAAGACGAACACCGCAAGGTGAGTAAAACTCGATTTTCAAATTTTTCTTTGTTCTGGTGTCGGAATACAGTACAGTGTAATAGTGTATACATACAGTACAGTGTAGTAGTGTATCCATGTTTTTTTTTTCTAACTGAACGCTCATATATGGAATTATGAACGAAATATAGAATGCAAGTTATATATGTAAAGCATCATTGATTTACTTTGATAACAGAAAAACAAGTGAAAAAAAGGTAAAGTGACTCACAGAAGAAAAATTAGAGAAAATGAGTGAATTGGAAGAAAAGGTTGCAAAAGAGAAGATGAAAGAGAATTGATCTTGTTTAGATCACCTGGTGGAACACCTGTTCTTCGACAGTCACGGTTACAGGCTGGCACAGACGAGGTTCGTTTTCGTACTTATATTCCAGCTCACTTCTTTCCTCATACGTGATGGTTTTCCTCCTGTCTTAATAACGTCAACCTCTTTTTCCTTCCTCAAGCTTGTGCGGTTTTTTTTTCTTCGCGGACTTTTATGTTTCCTCCAAGCTCATCGGGACCCCGGATTCAGCTATTTCGCTCTATGAGGTGATATTGCGCGTTGCTGAAAGACTTCTTTAAGAGCTTAACATAGGCTTATGAAGAAATATTCTTAATAATAATATACTGTTTGTTTAGGGCAATTATTTAGCGATGGCACTTCGTGAGAAGTTCCGCTCTGTCCAAGATTCACTTTCCGAGCACGAAGACGAAGTTAACAACAGCTGGTTGGAAGATGACGCGGATTGATGAAGGCTTTTAAATACATCTCTGTATACGTGGTAGAGTCTCTGGTACAAGCTTTTTGATGAGGTATCTCGTTAGGTCTGAGATTTCTTGATATCACCCTCTCATTGAATTGATTTTCTCACAGGTGCTACTTATTCTTCTCTTGTGATCTTTAAAAATATGTGGTGAGTCCAGATACATGCATTTGCCTTCAATTTCCTCTTATTTCTATTATCAGATCTGCAATATTTTATGCGGGATTGTGTGAAAATTATATATTGGCCTGTAAATCCCCCGATTTGTGAGTATTCTAGTGACTAATTGTACTTTTCAACAGTAAAATGTGGAGTTATCACTCAATAAACAATGAAGTGAAGGCCAACAATATGTTTTGATGAGATTGAGGTTTTTATGGATGATTTTCGAACGTATTCACGAGATGTTGGGATATAAATGTCACTCTCAAAATATTTCGGGAAAGGTCACATTCTTTTTTGTTTCTATTTGCTAATTTTCAAGATGGAACTCAACAGGAAGCAATTAGAACTCCGTTTATTGCGATTTTCTAGTATCACATTTGAAACAATGCACCAATACAAAAATTTATACATACCATCTATGCCGAAATGACGGGGTCGCCGATGCGGTCTGAGGTCCAGAGGCGGCGCGGCTATGACATATGCTGTTGGCTGCTTAGTCTTAGCTCACGTCACAGCCAAATCACTGTTCGATATCATAATGATGACTAGGGAACGTGATCCACAGACTAGAGATGAGCGCATGGGGTGCTTCCAAGCGTTGCCACCTCTGGATCTCTGCCTGACCTCGTCGGCGGCCCTGTCGTTTCGGATAGACGGTATGTCAACAACACTATAATGGAGTTTCTGCAGTTGCGTACTTCAGCACGAGACGTACCATGCTCTAGCGGCCCGCAATTGCAGAAATTTCCCATCTTTGATCGAACACGTTCAAAAATTATGTTCAATTTTGGTCATTTGTTCATAGATTGAGATCTACATGAGAGCTATTCACATATAACATTTGCACCAGGAGAAGATCATTGAAATCTAAAGCTAAAAACAGAACAACCGGGAAATATGCGGCTTAACATTCATCGCGATGAACATTATAGAAGAACTCTTAAAGCAGCCCGCAGAGTTCCCGACGCCGATGACGACGTCGTGAGCTGTATACGTTGTCGTTGTCTGCGGGGCCGGGAACTGTTGCGAGCAACCTAGCAAGGAACACGAATAGGTGTAGAGTGTTACACCTGGAAAAGGCGGCGCGAACGAGCTCTGCGATTGGCCGATCTCGTGAATTGACCAATTACGGGGCTGAACCGCGCCGCCCTCTCCAGACATAACGCTCCATACCCGCGAAAGAGCTTGCGGATTTCTTGAGTGCTGGACGAGTTCTGGCCTCGACTCTTGAGGGTGAAACGGCCAATAATTGGTCTCGAGCGTTCATTGAAGGCACTGTGTTGGTCAGTCTGCAATTCAACAGTTATTCAAACACAATTTGTTCATTTCTACAAGAACCGTACGGTATAGCTTAATCACTTTACGCATTAATGCTTAACGGCCTATTCCAGCAACGCAAAGGGGCAGCTTGAGAATGAGAAAGCGACTGAAACAGACCTGGCACGAATCAGACATGATCCCCGTGTTGTTGGGCGTATTTCTTGACGATTTTCTCTTCTCTCAACTTTACTACTTGCATGAAGTTGTTAACCTGTAAAAAATCTTTCAAATCTAATGTGATACCAGGAACCTTACACTCTTTAGACCTTTATGACTACACAAGCCGTGGAAATTTTTCAGGTTTTGGCATGTGTCAAATGATTACTGAATCCAAATAAGGCAAATGGAGTTGCAGCGAGTATTTCTGCCGAAGGAAAATTCTTTCAGTTTACGGCTTCATCGTTACATGGCTGGAATTTAGGAGTTAGCTGATCCAGTATTCTATGAACTCCACCGGTAGATTCGCGAACTTAGCGGGGCGTGCGCGTAGCGGATGAATGGTGGCAGTTCAAATTGGTGTGTGGGGTGTGTATCATCGTGAGGGAAAAGGGGTGTAACCGAGCGACTATGATTGGCGTGCTCGCACCCCTCGCCACGCCCTGCTATTTCATGTCGAAGTTCGATTTGAAGGTTGGGTGAGACTCATTCTCAGGGTATTCTACGTATGCTAACCCCCCCCCCTTCGGTCGACGACCCCCTTCATTTTTGGAGGTCTCAAACCTCTCAGACCCCCAGG
>JARK01001696.1:94353-106815 GCA_000688135.1 Ancylostoma ceylanicum
CTTGGATAGCAACGTCTGCGTCTGGCACTGGTATCTAGGAGGAGTCCTTCGGAACGTCGAACACCGGGAAAGCATAACTGGATATCTCAAGGACAATGTGGTTATGGGAGAAGCAGGCCGTGAAAGTTGGTTTGCTAGCCTGGTTTTGTCCGCTTATGCGGTCATGAATCCCAGCCCAGAAGCGTTTCTCTCGCTGTCTGTGTTCTCTTCTCGCTTATAAGCCCTCTCGTAAGTCATGGTTCTGCCGCTCTACGATCCTGTTTTTTGTTTGTTCTTTGTACTATTTAAAGATCATGCTTCGGTGAAATTTTTCATTGAATAAAAGCATAGTAACCAGCTGTTATTATTGGTTTTGCTATCAATTTTGAAGATTCTTGACGTACTTACCTTAGGCACGTGAAGTTTTCCCGTAGCGTAGAAATCATAGATAGGATCGAAATACCTGAAAAACGCATTTCTATTTTCTATTACGTTGCTGAAGTCACAATTTTTTGTGACAGCATAGGACAACGAAAAATCTCGAGCAAGCACATTCTCCCGAAAGGGTGCACTATCCAGAAAGAAATTGCTATTGTTACCTCGGAACTCTCTCGAAGAAGTACTCCTCCTGATCTTCGAAGTACCAGTCAGCCCATTGCCGGCGGTGCTCATGATTCATGCGGACGAATCGGCCTGAAGAGCGTTGCCAACTACGATTACGTTCACAAGTCAAGGAATGGGTAAATACCATGAAAAAAGTAAATAAAACAAAAGTGTAAATGAAAAAAATTAAAATTCTAAGGAAAAAGTAATACTAAATTTCACAGAAGGATTCAGAATTTCTCAATTTAGTATTTTTCTTGGGATAAAATGCATCGATTTTTTCAACCAATTTTTTTTTATTTTTGTCCAACTTATACGGGCAAAACACCAGGATCCTTTTTCTAAATTTTTACATGGAAAGAATATCCAGGAGCTCCTGTTCACAGTGGTATATGTGATTCCATGTGAAACAGCAAGAAACCCGTCTTCGAGCCCCAATTTTTGTGGAGATTGTGGGCGGGGCTTGGGGGAGAATAGGGCGATTCCACATCATTCACTCTCTTGCTAGCCACACATATGGAGCGGATGTGCTATTTTGCGAGGACTAATACGAGAAGTATGAATTTCTTCAGAAGGTGCGATCCTAGGAGTGAATTATTCAGGAATTCGCCTCATCTCTACGTCCTCGCCTCTTCCCTAGCCCCGCCCACAATCTCCACAAACAGTGAGGCTTGCAGGTGGGTTTCTTGCAGTTTTGCATGGAACCACCTATAGCATCCTGTTCAGCTGCTTTTGGAGATTCTTTCCACATTGTAATCTCAAAAATAACTCTAAGGTGGGAAAATACCTATGGATGATAGGACAGAACTGCCTCGCGCCTATGTGTGTTCAGAACTAGGTTGTAAATCTTACCGAGTAACGTCTTCGGACCAAACTTTGTGATCGACCTCGTTCGAATCCTATAGCTGCTGCCACCAATGTTGAGCCGAAGAATCGAGTCCTTATGGAACAGAAAAATATTTAGACAAATTTCTCAAAGGTCAAGGGGATAGGTCAACTGACGTTCAGTAAGAAAACTCACTGGTGTTGAATCCCGCACGCTGTTTTTGTGCATGCTGAGTGGTAACCGCGCCTCGACGTCATCATCTGCGAATCTGAAAAGCGAAATTTTTAGATTTTTCTCCTTTTATAAGCAAATATTATAAAAGCCGTGAACCGGGCTGGAACTGATGGGAGCTTCTCGGGAAATTATCGAAATAGTTTCTTTTTTTTCAGTTTTCCGCTGTTTTCTAATAGACAAATGGTAAAAAGAAACCTCCGGGCAAAATCCATTTTCCTAAACCAATACCCACCTATTACTTGTCCGATCACCGTTTTTGTCCAACGTCTCGGTCGAGTTACCCTTGCCGTTCGCGACCACGGCCGCGCTGCCAGTAGCCATTTGCCTGCAATAATCGAGCGCTTATTTTAGCCTGTTACGTCACACAGGTGCTGATTGTCATCTACTGCTAATATCCCAGGGATTATCGTGGATTAGTTCTTGTTCGGGCTTCAACATCCCTACGTCGTGCGTACTGTGTATGAACTCGTCCGTCCGTCGGTCATCCAGACGCATGGCGCTCGTCCAGACCACCACGCGGATGTCAGTCAATCAAACGACGACGCACATTTACACCGCACAACAAATGATGTGCTCAACATCGATTATCATTTATCAAGCGTGTGAATGAGTAAAAGAACTCCATGGGTGGGAGGAATAACGGGGAAAGTGGCGGCTTTGCAGAAACCGTGGGATCTTTTCCTATTTAATTATTTAATTTGAAAGCTTGTTCAAAAACTCAGCTGGTATTTTATTCTATTTTTCATCCGTCCAACTTGATTTCGTTTGAGAAGTGCTTTAACTTTAACTTTTATTTAAACGCGGTTAAGTATATTTAGTAGTAAACAAAGTAAGCATGAAACATCTTGAATTACAAAATGAAGTCCAATGAACCATGGAGCACGAGAGAACGAGTAGCAACGAATTGTAAAATGTATTTAAATATGAGGTGTATCTCGTCGTGAGGGGAAATGGGAGATTACCGGGCCATCGTGATTGGTACATGATCGAAAGGGCCAATCACAGTAGCCTGGTAACGCCCCATTTTCCCTCATCATGATACACACCATTAAATATGTGTTTTGAGATGCAGAATAATATGTTTGTCTATGTTTTTGCTATTGCCACTACCTATAGAAAAAGAACCCAAGCGAGAAAAAAAAACAAAAAAAAAACAGAAATCACAGAATTATCGAGGGAATACTTCACATAGTGCTAGGAATTAGCGTGGGTCTGCGTTCGAAAACTTCAATAAACAGTATTTCAAATTAAAAACCAGTAAATAAATAATTGCTTAGTTGGTCCAAGTCCAGGGAATACCAGGATTAGGCATCGGTAAAATTTTCCTGTCAAAACACTGCTAGAAAGGAACACTGACAATTTTTTTCATTTTCTGACTAATTTTTCTTGTTTTCTACATTCTTACTACATTGTGCACAGGCACACTCATGTGATTTATTAAGTAAACTGCTACTAGTGGGCCAAGGTGTATGAATGAGATTATCCTAGGTAAACGTGTTAATCTACACAAATTTACGCCTTACCTGACACCCATCAATAAGGGGCGGATGGGGTATTGAAATTACCCGGAGTAAACGTATCCATAACACAGCTTACCCACTATTAGTCTGGGCGTCATCACGTTTACCCAGGATAATCTCAATGATGTATCCAGGTTCGGGTTTACACGCAAGTGACGCATCTACTATACCCAGTTGCTACCCATGGGTACTATGAGTGGCCATCTTTCTAATGATGCATCTTGGTCAAAGCATGTAAAAAAAGGAGAGTACTCTCTGTTTGAATGAGTGGTCCTAAACCCTGACGATTCTCCAGAAAATTCATTGATACCTAAATTCTTGGAACGTATTTAATATATTATACTCCTGTTCTCGCTAGGGGGCTCGAGTAAAATCTCGCAGAGGTACCGCGTGTTTCCGGGATCAGCAGGATTATGTGCCGCCTGCGGAAATAGCACATCGTCTGAGAGTGTTGTGGGTAAAGGTGACGTGGTGTATAGAGGGTGCGGCAAAAGTCTTCGGACAAGCATAAACGCTCGCCAAAAACCCACGAAAGAGGAAATTGGAAAAAACCAGTGGTTATTTTCTCGTTATGACATACGTAGTTGTGAGCATAATTATTTTTGATTCTGAGGTTCCCTCCTCTCGTATGTACACAGACTTCGGAAAGTCCAGGTGGGACGTGGTCTCTGGCGTGCAGGTAGTGAAGGTATTTTTCCCCCAACCATCGTTTTCCCGGGACTTTCGCTACGGATCGCTCAAACAGAGTAGAAAGGACTACGATAGATATAATGTCACATACGAATTCCAGTAGTAAGAGGAGAGTTGTAAACGTAGACCAAATTAAGCTAGGACGTGTACGAATTAACCACCCCCCCCCACTTGGTAACTATGCACATACTATATCTCTCCCTGGAGCTCCCATCACACACTAACATCTCCGGAAATGCTAAAAAGCCCGAAAAACTCAGGGAAACCTCTCTACTCAGGAAAGTGTGCGCGATAGCTCCATTTCCGTCTCATATCAGAGGGTATCTCTAAAAACTGGACTCGACTGTATAAAAACAAGCACTTACCCACCAGATACGACCAGCATTAGCACTACTGATAAACGCTCAAGGATGAAACGTGAAATCTGCAGTGTGAGGATTCGAAATGGCGTAAGGATTAGGTGGAATGGGGTGGAGCGTCTGCTCCACAGCCATCGGAAGAAATTATCAACATATCACAAGATGATCACGTCACATATTTTTGCTGTTGGCAGACATAAGTGGAAGGGGGTGGGGTCCTCGTCAATTGGAAATGAGGCACATTTAAATGGTCGCATATAGAATGTTCACAGTGGATTTTGCAAATCGTAATTATTTTACGATTTTCTTAACGAGTGTTGGTGGTGGTGGCCTTTCCGTGGCCTCGAAAAGCACGCTGCGCGACTGCGCCGCTCACGTAGCCGCAGTGGCGATTCTGGGTTTCCTCGAAAGTTGTTCATCACATTTGATGTTAAATAATAAGGTAACTGACTGACTATCAAGAAAACACCACATATTTATATCCCGGAGAGGATTTCTGTTCAAGCGACGCGGTCGCGCCACGTGCTTTTCGAGACCGCGGAAAGACCACCGCCATCGACGCCCACTGTAAATACATGGTACTGGCTCAGGGCCCATTCTTCTTATTGCTCCAGTATACGTATATCATTATTGTTTATCATGTCAGGTTAGGGTAAGTCACCGGTGATCCAATATCCAGTTTTTACAGAACCTTTCTGGCTGGTCCAAATATTATAGTTGGCGGTTCGGGTGGGGATTTACGGAATACATTTATCAATCAATAGCATTACAAGGACAGAAAAGGAAACGTATGTATAGCTATAGGAAATATGGAGTTTGAAGAGAAAAAATGAGACGAAAAAAAAGAAAAATTGAAAAAAAGCCTAAAATTAGCAGGTTGCTATAGTTCGCGCAGAGCAGAGCGAAATAGACCACCCCGGAAGAATTTCCAACCCACTGCCACTTAACAAAAATTGGGTATTGTTATATGTATGATAGTGAACCACTCTCAAATAAGACGGGAATAATGGCTTACTGTAACATTTCCTCCTCGTCCCTCTGTGTGCCTGGCCCACGGCAATGAGCCGACACCGATCCTAGATCATCAAGGATAATGAGCGGTGGTGCGACAGCGAGCACTGCGGGAATAATAAGGCGTAAACGAGTTCGTCTGCACTTTTCGGTCAAGAATGCACCGGAAAACGTAGGAAAATGGGAGAAGCACCATGGAACTGGATAAGGACTCAGGGGTTCCAACGAGGAAGTAGGAAATTTGACGAGAAATGATGAGCTACGTACATGAGATGAGCAACCAGAAAACAAGCCGACTGACTGGCGGTGATGCAGGAAACATGTGGTGAGTGTAAGAACGAAGCAAATAGCTTCAACAGATGTACATATGTGAAAGAAGAGCTATTATGGAGCGATAGCCTGTTTTTTAATGACAGGGGAAATTTCCATGGTTTCTGGATTCACTTTAGCGAGATCTCGGCAATATGTGGCATTTTTATGATCTTTTTAACGTTTTGACGTTGTATAAGACTCTTGATGGACATAAACCAATAGTATTCTGGAACATTTTTTTTATTTTCGACGACAGCACCGTGTGCTTGCGATAGAGTCTACGGCCATCTAGCCAATAGCAGCTCACTAACTCTCACACTTCAAATCTCCGCTTAACCTCGAAAAAAGGCGCAATGAAATCAATAAAACAACGGTAATTACCCCCACATCAACGGAATTAACAATTCGTGTGCGTAGTCTTATAGTTTATAAACTCCTTCGGTGGCAGCGCGTACGCGTAGCGACTAGATCGTGACAGTTGAACTCGGCCACCACTCACCTGTTTTCGCCTTGGATGAGTGCTATTCAGTACGAATTGTGGTGACAAAGGGGTTTCTACTTTCTCTTGCTGTTGTTAACCGTTATAGTGATCCTATTGGTCTACTGAACCTAAGCGGTGGAGAAGTGGACGAGTTATACCTCACGATGTAGCCGCAGCGCGCACGTTCCGTGCCTCTACGATGGATTTTATGGGCTGGACCTTTTCGTGATCGTGGTTCCTTTACTTGATATGCTGGACGAGAGGAACGAGGATTAATTCAGCGTGACAAGCAGGAACTAGGCCTAAAATGCCAAAAATAGGTCGAAACTAGCAGTACTTCCGTTAGAAAAACTGGTAGGCGAATGCAGGGTCTGTATACTATTGTTTTTTCCCAAACATCTATGCTTCGAAAACGTATTTTTTTAACTTGTAATGTACTCCTTAGCCTTCTTCAAGTTTTGAAAAAGGATACCATTTGTGAAATCAACCCCAAGAAAACTCCAGACTGACACCGCTTGCTCCTGCGCCTTTCAAAGACCTCTAGTTGAGTGTTCATCGAATAAAGTGTTAGAAGCATTCGATATTCGAATATTCGATTTTGAATCAGTCGGCAAATCGCAATGCTCATGAAAGAGAGAGCCGTACACCTCTAAGTTTACGAAAACAGGGGCTGTGGAGCTTTCTATTTCTGGAGTGTCCGATTTTTTAGATGGACCTTTGAATTGTTAGTCAAATTACTCAAATTTATCCCGAGGACGTTCATGAATACGGACACAGAAGGTACTTTTCAACCAAAACTATCCAGGATAAACAGCTCTTTTCATGGGAAAAGTTTCCTCGAATGCAGAGTAAACAGGAAGATTCGAGAGCACGATGCTTCAAAGGGGGTTCGGCGTAGTTCGGACGGAACTAATGCGAGACGACAATGGGCACAAATGAAGTACTGATACGTTTACTATGTAGCTGGAACATCTTCCAAAACCATGGCATAAGTAGCTAAGATCTTGTTTCTGCCATTTTCAAAAGAATATTTTCCGAAAATAAAAGTGGCTATGGTAAAGAGACACTTTGGTTCTTTGATTGCGAAAATCGGTAGCTCAATACAGACTTATTTAACATCACCAAGATTATTAGTATTAGCAAGAAAATGGAAGTCGAGCATATGTATCATGCACCAATATCAGAAACATCAAAAATACATTAAAAACAATATAAAAATCAAAATCGATCTGGAAATTAAGAAAATTAGGATTAATAAAGGTCTGAAACGGCTTGACTGGATAGCCAAAGATTGAAAAGGTTTGTACACACTTGGATAAATTTATAAAGATAAAGTCAATTTTTTTCACAATTTTCCTTGCAAAATGAATAGCGAAGGTCAAGTTTGGTCACGATGTGAATACAAAACTTAAGGCTCTGGCCAGAATAAGCTCCATTTGCTTTATTTTATAGAACAGGTGCGTTTTAATAAAGTAGAAATTCAGTCTTCACGTTCAGCCTCAAAAGAACGTCAATCGTCGCTGATAGAAACCGCAAATTAGCTAGTAAGGACACTTGACCTTGAAATTGAATGAAGCGCCTTAGCAGCTGACTACTGTGCTGCAAAGGCTGAGCAATGAAGAAGGAGTTAAATGAAATTGGTACGTGCTTTCCACACGACAAGGATATTGCAGCTGTTCGAAAGTGTGGAGAAAAACGTGGACTACAAAGAGCAATTGTGACAGCTGAAAAAATACGCGAAGCACGTGGGTGGGTACTGAAAAATGGTTTGATTCTTAGGAAAGAAGGGTGACAGGTGGCTAAGACTTTGAGGAGATTTTTCAAAGAGGCTCGAAAAAGTAACTAGGAGCGAGTTTTGGCAGAAGATTCTGAGTACTGATAGTCTTTGGGTTAGACGAAGGTACTGCATAAACGTAGCAGGTTTTAAGCAGCCAATGAAGATGCTTCAAAAAGTTCCTGGAACCCCTATAAAATGAGCGTGAAAGCGGAAGGAAAAGCTACGTAACTGAGCACTCAGACAAATTTTCGAAAGGACCGCAGCAGAACCCCTGAAAAGCCGACCGGTGACCTGCGGTTCTCCCGAATCCTTGTATCTCTGCGTCTCTTGCTCCTTAACGACACGATCAATGCCTCTTTCTGCTGCGGTCTTTCTGACAATTTGTCCGAAAATACGAGAAGGTTGTGAAAAGGTCTATTAAGGAAGCAAGAGAGAAAATTTGTTATGAAGGAAGACGTAGCACCTTTTCCTGACCAAATTACCATGCCTAGAAATTTATCCTTTCCATGATTATCTGCACCAGTTAGGTAAGTTCCAATGGTAAACGGCTTCGGCTCCTATACAAATAGCAAAAAGTTTATATCGAAAGTTAAACATGTATATACGTAGTTGAGATCCTGCTTGAAATCAGACCTTTCACACATCCGGACGAAATGTTGCGTAAATCAGTCTTCCCACGATTTTTCTAGCCAATAAACGTAAAATCTTCCCAGTTTTTAAGTTAATAAGAGACTTTCTACTTCCTTCCCAGCTTCCACCATTTTCCAAGCCTCGTGGGCATGGATTTCTCATAAATCCCAGTCGTTTCCAACCACTTCAGCTAAATTCCTTATGAAGTTCCTTTTAAGCCGGAGGTTCCCTTCTGTGCTAGTCAAAAGATTTTCGGATTATTGAGGCCTTCAAGCAACTGCTTCCTCGTTAACATCGGTTTCTCGGAAACAACCAAGGTGTGTCGAAAGTTATAGCATATGACACCCGCGATTATTTATTTACCCATGAATTATTTGTTTATATGTCTGTCTATTTATTTGTCTACTCATTTGAGCACTCATGGTGCACTCAAGCATCAAATGCACTCATCGTGGCTTAAATCTTGCAACATCGAACAAATGGGAGGAAGACCAATGGATCTCAAAATATGACATGATTTCTAAGGCTAAATTATCAACAAATACTCAAACGAAGACAGATTCGCCCTGCTTTTCGCTTGTTGCATCGATTAATGGTTTTAAAATTATTCTCTCAAATACGTATTGGGACCATATGTAATTGAAATTTAGGAATATCGGATTGAAATGGCGTTAGTTCCCGAGAATAAGAGCATGTGCTTCAGCGAAAAAAGCCGAGAATGCTGCAGTCCCCGAGTCTTCAGCGGTTCTTTTCAGAGACGAAAAGAGCTCTACGGAACGTCATTTGATGCGATTTACTCCGGGAATGTGGTTTAGTCGTTGTGTGAGCAGACCTCTTCAGAAAAGAATGCGCGTGAATGGGATACTGAGATCCTCGGGCGGAAGAGGCTGCAGGTTCTTGTGGAAATCCCTCGGATGACGTGACGAAAAGGGATTATATAACTAATTTCACATAATCGAGAGCCTACACTGCAGGATACTGTCTACACGTACAGTATCCTACCGTAAACACCACTGATCGTTGAATGAAATCACCAATGTCTCCATGACGAAGTTAGTAGTTCAAGTGTTGACAAAGGGACATAAATAACGATGCATAGAGAATGTGCAGGTGATGAGCGAGTGACAACGATGCGAGCCGCAGCGGCTGTAACGTAGCGGACAGCTCCGGCCCGCGGCGGTGGCGTCGGCTTAATGAAGTTTAAAAATGCCGACGTAGGAGGCCCTTTCAGTTTCGTCACGCAGCTGATGTGATGCGAGCCACGGACACGTGCACCTTGGAGGATTTAAGTGACCGCCAACTCGTCCAATTCTTACTAAACACCTGCGGGTATTTAATGGGCCGACAAATGAAGTCTGAAGCTGTGGATTTTTTTCTCTGATTCCCTTAGAATTTGTTAGGAAATAGGCTCGAATCAACGTCGAATAGCACTTCAGTCGGGAAATGGATGAATGAATGAATGAATGAATGAATGTGTGAAAGAATGTGTGAATGAATGAATGAATGAATGAATGAATGAATGAGCGAATGAATGAATGAATGAGCGAATGAATGAATGAATGAATGAGCGAACGAATGAATGGATGAATGAGCGAATGAGTGAATGAATGAATGAATGAATGAATGAATGAATGAATGAATGAATGACGAATGAATAAATAAATAAATAAGTAAATAAGTAATTAAATGAATTAAACAATGAATGAACCAATGAACGGGTGAACGAACGAACGAACAAACGAATGAATGAATGAATCAATGAATCAATGGTCGAATAAAAAAGAATTTCGTCAAATTTCAATAATAAAAAATGCTCTGCTGAGAAAATTACGAGGAACTTTGCTGCACAAAAGTGCCTTCTAAGCTTGGAACATCTATAAATAGATGCATTTAAGGCACTACAGCCATGAAAAGACAGTAACTTTGAAGTACACTTCCCATAAGCTTTGGCAGGTGGACATCTGTGGCAGAAATAGCTGTGAGTCATTAGAGCTATTACGAGGGGAGCTCAAAATGTACTTTCAAAATGATAAGGACATTTTTAAATGGCAGAGTTTGAAATTTGGAGTAATATATGGGTGGGATTGAAAATAGCTCTGATTTAAGGGGTTTGACTATATAGGAAAGCAAGGGAGGCATAATGGTTGTGTAGAAAAAAATCATTGGAGAGTAAATGCTCCGAGAACTCTTAATCCTAGCCTTCCTCCTCGTAACGAGCAATTTTTGTTCTAATTATTTGTTTCAAGGCACGAAATGCTTCGAAAACTATTACGCTATCATGTTCTTTGAAGGATTTTTTTTTCCAATAAGAGATAGGGCAAATAAGCGGGTGATATTACTGTTAATACCACTGACTCTTTTTCAGGCTTTGTGCCTTGGATAAGTGCTCATAGGAAATCATTTGTAAGGTTGTCATTGACTTCAAGAACTTTTCATATTATTCCTGTCACACGAAATGTTGGAAGGACTGCAGCAGAAAAAGATCTCGATCATATGGTTAAGAAGTAAGGGACGCTAGGGGAAACTATTCCGAAGGAGCGCAACAGAATGGATTTGTGTGGAGAAGTGCTCGGAAAGACTGCAGGAGGAAGTCAGGAGAACCGCAGCACCTATTCTAAGGAACCGCATGTCGATTCTTCCGATTTTCTGCTGCAGTCCTTGCGAAAATTCGTCTGAGTGATTTTCCGAAAATTCCTCAACGAGGTTTTTCAATGAAGCTTTTTCTCCGTTATTTTTGTCAGAGTGTCGGAGTTAACGGAGATCTTTCGTTTCCGGTCAGTTATGGAAAAAAGTATATCGCTGATTTTAAAAAAGAAAATACGATGAAAAATCATCAAAATATCGAACTACCCAGTAAAAATAAGGGATGAATAAAACACAAAAACGTCGACAAAATCAGAAAAATAATCAGTAAAAGTGATGACAAAGGTTTTCTGGATACCTTATCCTGAATTGGGAAAGGTACATTAACCAGTAATTTCGGGTTAATTCGATGCCATTCTCGTTCCCCATCAAAACTATGTAACGATATTGATGTCGCAATTGGAATTCCCTCTAAACGAAAAATGTTAAAACAACACCAACCCGTTCATGCTAGCCACTTGCATTATTAATTTGTAGCTCAATTTATTGACTTATTATTTGTTTACTTATTTACTCGTTTTTAACAATGTAGTTGATGATTTTCTACTACACGTAAGGGCGCGCAAAACGTCGTGAAAATACAAACTGAAGTGGATATGAAAGAGGAAAGGAATGGATGAGGCCAATGAACCTCCAAATCCTGAAACATTAATCTATCCACAGTTGGGAGAAAATACCAAGGAATCTGGATTATCTTGGATTTATGGGAGGAACTAAGCACTAAGTGCGAATCGCAGCAGATTTGTGCGCGAAACACGGCGCGATAAATGCAGTAACGGATTAATTTCCATAGCGATGCACAAAGCACTCGACGATCGGCGTGTCGTTGCCGTTTCTGACGTCGAGAAGTCGTCGCATTAGCTAAGCAGCGACGGAATTATCCCAGCAGCAGTAACGACTCGATCAGAAACCAATGATGAAAGGTGAGATGAGGGTCAGACAGGTCGCATCCTAATCAAGCAGGTCTATTCGGAGAGCAACAGGGGGAAGAGATGTCTGGCTGTCATCGGAAAAAGCTAGGAAGTTTCTCTGGATAGTATCTACCTTTTCTCGTTGTGGAGGAAGCGGCTAAATACGAAGTGTATCTGCTTTGTTTACGAAAGTATAAACTAGGTAAACAACGAGAAGATGGGCAGACATGTATCATATTGAAATTAACCCGGGTAAGTATAATATACACATTAATACCTGTCAACCAGTGGCGGAGTGGCAATCCCCCGAGCATGGGTCGCCGAATTTTCGAAACAGCTTCGCAATGTCAGTAAAAATCTTGCATTAGTTCATTTTTAGTTGTTTACTTTTGTTATTATTTTTAGATAATTGTCATTAACTACTTATCATTTAAATTATTTTTATTCATTTTTATGCTCCGTCTGGGTCCCCAACGCCCCCCCCCC
>JARK01001696.1:107004-143881 GCA_000688135.1 Ancylostoma ceylanicum
ACCCACTTTCTGCCTACGCCACTACCGTGAACATAACTTATCGTGAGCATGGGCGTCAGCATCTTACCCTGGGTAATCCCTTATGACGCATGTGAGCTCTGAATTGGCAGCATTACGTAGTAGGCAGCCATTTTCACAGTTTATCTTCATGTATTTTTCGCCCTAAGAAGACACCTCTTGAACCGTCCCTCAGTTTCGTGGTTTACCCTACTCTATCTTCTCATTATGGTCCTAGAAATGGCGGTATTTCCCGTCGACATCTGGGCGATCAACTCCATTTTCAACGCCTTCTAAGAATGCTGAATCTGGGATAATCTTGAAGCTCTGATCTACGATTCTCGTCGGCGGAATATGCAAGGCGTGCGATGACCCAAGATCACTTCCGGTGAAACATCAAAAATAGGCTTCTTCGTGTTATGCGTGCGCTATCTATGTATGTATACTTTGATGTCTGACCGCTCCGTAAAGGGCGAGATTCAGGATTTTAAGGCATGATGGAACTTGTTAACATGAGTTTCCGGTATACGGACGTTTGCCACCAACGAGTACCATGGAAGCTATTTTTCTAAAGGTTATCTTACCACATATTTGAGCAGAACCATGTAATATTCTATTCGGGCATAAGCAGTAGACATGTCCCACAATTAACGGCTGATTTGGGTTTTGTCCAGTAAACATAGTCTTGATCAAAAATTATGGCGTGGGTGTGAACGACACGTGAGTCTGAGTTTCCGGGCCGCTAAAACAGTCCGAATCTGATCTTTCTGCCTTTCAAAGACGTGTTTGGTGAGAAAATCTGGAAAGAATGAATGAAGGTGTGTTTATAGCATGGATAAGCTATGAACGAGGAAAAACATGGAAAATAAAAAGATCCAGAAAATAATTCTAAAAAAATAAGAAAGGAGAGAAAGAAAGTCGATGTCGGTGTATCAGAGGGAGTACTCAAAAGAATTATAACAGAGCATAGCATGTAATATAACAAGAAGTTGGAATTTACCACACCTAAGATGCATTGCTAGCTCAAATCGTCTGGAACGAAGTATAACTCTCGATAACTCTTCGTACGTTTCCGCTCTAGTGTTTTGCATTGAGCCACAGCTAAGCATTTCCACTAACCGCGGCCAGAACCATGAATGTTGCATGGCCAGAATAAAGCCATTCAGATGAGCACGCATAGATAATTCACTATGAATAACAGGAAGTGCGAGTATACTCCTGAGATTCCGTCTCAGCGGCATCAACGAACACTTGGAATGATTATTGTATAGAATCTGGCATCAACGCGAATAAGACTTCTTCTGGAATTCTGCCAGAACTTCGTCACAGGATTTCGGAAATGTTATCAGTCACGTGAGAGTTATTATTGCGTCCACATCACGAGGATTTTCAGGCTTCCCAGGAAGTGGATTTCTTGCAGTGCCCATGTATTTATACTCGTTGCCAATCTCTATGTATTTTCATTGCATAGAAAAACTTGATCTGAATGAAATGCTTGTATAAGAACTAAGTAAACAAAAATTCATAAAAAGTATCATAGTTCAATTCATGCATCTCGGATGCATCATTTGAATGATGGGTGATCTCATGCTTAGGGGCGTGGTTACAGCTAGGCTCAGAACACGTCACGTAGGGGCAAAAAATGTTCATGGGTACCGAGCAAAGGGTAAACTTGGGTACTTTGACACGTTTGCGATGAGCAATCTCAATTTTGTACCCTGGCCCAGTAGAAATTTCAAGGAAAAAACGGACGAGCACTCACCTGCTTCAGCGACGTTACTGATTCGCTACTGTTTCTACTGCCCCCTCCCCCCATGACTCACCCGAATCCATTGATAGCACCGGTGCTGTAGCTGGGAACCAGTAAGGACATCGCAGTAATTGTATTCGGACGATCTCCACGGAAGTATGGGGGTTGTCGAGGCGTTAACAATGGGATTCAGGGAAGCTGTGGTGTTTTGAAGGCGGTCGCATGAATGGCGACGAGGATCTAAGCGGCTCACGAGCAATCTCTGAGAGCTGTTTTCGGAAAGCCGTTTCCCATCCAACTCCCATGAAACAATGATATCCACCAGAGAGATCCAGGCGGTACTCAGAGAAAATCCGCGAGAATATGAGCGCTGGAGCCGGACGAAAACACGTTGAATAGCTCGGTCTTTTGCTGATGGACTATTTCCCACTTGGATCTGTGACCATATGGGGATAAGGTCTACTCTGAGTTGGAGAAAAGTCCTATTATGTGCATACTAGTCCCGCTTGTCCTTCTAAGTCCTACTAGGATTGAACTCGTCCACTATGATCTACACTGTTGTGGGTGGAGCCAAAGCCTAGCGCACTTCAAGCCAATAATTTCTGGAGAAATTCTTCGCCCACATCCTTCCTATAGTAATGGGAAGATATTTACCTCAAAGCTTGTGTGGTGGAATTAGATAGAAGAAAAATATGGACGCTTGGCCAACGTGTACGCATTTCCTGCGAGAGTAGAGGGCAAATCCATGGAGGGGAAAACAGATTGAAAGAGATTGGCCAAGTTCGACATGGACCGGTAAAGTAGTGAAAACCCGGGTTATTCCTTAATACAATGGATGAAAATTTTAAAAAAGACTGATAAAAGCCCGTTTGACATAGGTTTACCTACAGGATACTCCAGTGCAGGTGAATCAGTGCCCATACGCTTCAGAACCTCTTTGGACAGGTTAGAACAAGAAGCAGGAGGGAGAGGATGATGATGATATCAATAAACCGGGGGGATACGCAGACCATTAGAGTGCCACGTAGCATGTATCATGGCACATGCAGGGGAATCTGCATTATTTGGGAGGGGGGGGGCTTCTGCAGTCACCCTATTGGTTTACCCCATTTTTTATTCCTTAATCACTTTTTCTTTTCCTTTTTCGACAGAGGATGGATCCTACGTACACGCTTCGGCCTAGAAAATTTCATGAAACCTGCGGAAAAAAGCACAATTAGTTGTCCTCACATCAAATGTTGCCTCCCCTACATTCTATTTCATAATGCTCAATTATTTTTTTTAGAGTCATTTCTTGTCCTAGTTCTTTTTTTTTCATCTTATTGCGCTCGATTTCCTAATCTCATCTCAGACCTCATTCAAAACTAAAGAAAGTGGTTGGGATCAACCAGGCTACTCCTCCTCAATGATCAACTTAATTCGGCGAAGCATGCGTCTCAGACAGGATTTTCACGGAAATAGCCGGACAAGTAGTTATGAAAATAAGTTGATGCCGAAAAGTCGTAGAAGATTTGTTGAGGGGAAGATCTCGAGAAGGGAAGAGGAAAAAAAGAAATCAAACGGATGGCTTGGATAAGTTTATCGGTAAATAAATATGTGAATGAGTGGATGAATGTATGTTTGGGTGAATGAATGAATGTATGAATGAATGAATGAATGAATGAATGAATGAATGAATGAATGTATGTATGAATGAATGAATGAATGAATGAATGAATGAATGAATGAATAAATAAATAAATGGCAAAATTTTTGTTCACCCTATAAAGCAGTAATAAAACCTTCGCTGGTCCCTATTCATGTTGATGAGATGAGCCCTCACATCCCCTCTCATTCTATGGCCCCTGGCCTCCCTAATATTGAGTAGCACAACCTCTGAAGCAACAACTCTCAGAGTAGATTATTCACTTGAAGTGGACTCAATCCATTGCGTACATGGAATGTCCGACCCACGCAAGAGTCCTCAGATAGCATCATGAACTGCTCCTAGGAAGAATCTCGCGAGTCACCTGATTTCAGACGCGAGTTCCGGAGATGATTCCATGTGACGAACGAGCTTCTCGCCACGCACACGGTTCCCAATCGGCCTGTTGTAGCACGCGAACGGTGGCGTCATCGTACCGGATGCCGCTGAAACGAGGAAATTCAGTCATTCACTTGAGCTATGTCTCTTCCATTGGACTTGGATAGTTCCTGTTTTCGACGATCACGCCTCTCCTTCTCCAACGTAGATTTCCATGCAATAAACTTTCCTAGATGTTAACCTTTAATAAACGTGCGAACGGTGGAGGAACGTGAACGAATCAAGGTTGTCATGTTTCTTTAAGCGTTGGTGGTGTCGTCAAGCAAGCCGAACAGGCGCGAAGAAAATGTATGAAGTGGAGACCGGTAATGACAAAGATGATTAATTAGCTTATGGTGGAACAAAAGAAGCAGTTTGAAGAAAAATAACTGCAGCAGTCCCAGAGTGATTCTAATTTTCCAGCAAGCAAAAGCATCCAGCAGGATCGAGCAAAATATCCTTCCACAGTAGGGGGGGGGGTGCTTCAGTTGAAAATTCTCGAGCAAAAATCGAGAAGAAACCGAGAGTCTTCAAGGGTTGGGTGATTACCCAAGGTCAAACGTTGATTACGACGATGATGATTACATTGACTGAAATTATCCAAGGTAAACGTACTAACGTCCGTGTTAATTGTAGGTAAAATCGTGTGGTGTTAGCAAGTTTACCGTGGGTAAACCACAATGGAACTCTACTCGAGGGGCCAGAGAATGCCTGAAACTTTGTCGGCTTCCGCGTGAAATTACTAGAGGTCCAAAAGCCTAGAAATTTCGAGTAAATCTCTGTGGAGAACCTCTGGATTTCTATAAGAAATTTCCTAATAGAATTTTCGGGAAAAGTTTGGAATTGAGAAGAGATTGTATTCCTTAATATTAGGTTTTTATCCAATTGCATTCTTTATTTTCAACATGTTACAGTTTCGGGGGTTCCAAACCCATTTTTAAGCATTTCAGTCTTACGAGAACTGGTCCCCAAGCAGTTTCGAGAGCGAGAATGACGATAACAGAATTACATGACAGTAATTTGAATTAGACGTTAATCTCATCAATTTTGTTGTTTTTCCAAGTTTTGTATCATTGTTACTGGGGCCTCCACAACATTGGGGACCTGGGCTGAAATTCATAAAGCTATAATCAACCAAACCAAAGATGGTTAGCGTTATTGATTTTGGTATAGACAATGTAAACTTGAGAGACGCAGAACGTGAAAGTTGATTTGCTGGCTCGGTTTTGCTCAGTTTTGCAGTCATGAATCCCAGCCCTGAATGCAAGAATAAAATTATTAACGATGTTCACCCTAGCATTATGTGATTAAGGAGCATCCAAAAGCATTCGGAAAATTTCAAGAAAAATAAACAACTAAAAATAATCTAACGCAAAATTTTTGAGCCACGAATTCGAGCCGAACGAGAACTGGTCCCCAGCACTGTTGTCGTGGTTCATTTTTAGCAGATAATACTGGCAGTCTGAAGAAAAAAAAAACTCAAAACTCACTTGAGGGTGTGTCGGTAAGCGATGTTTTAGAGTGTCGCGTGGAATTTGGTGACTGTCGTCCACACGAGATTCCCACCTGCGTTGTTAGCATGGCTGAGAATTGACCTGAATGGGAACAGCTCTGTAACATCAGGAATATTGCTGGAAGAAATCCATAGAAATACGTAGATACGGAAGGAGAAGGAGGGAAAGGAGCAGTGAAAGGGTACAAAAAGTGGCGATCATCCAGAGAGGAAAGGCACTGTTCGTGTGAACAGTTCGAGCGAACCTGTTAACCTGAGCACGTAGGTCACTGAATTTTCAAGCTCATTTTTAATAGAGCATGAATTTCTAAAAGATAAGTCATACTCCATATTCACAGTTACAATTGAGAAGATTTGTTCCTTCACTTTTATTCTGCACTTTCACGCACAAACGCGAAGTACCAGCACTAAACAGGCATTTCAAGAGCAAACAGGCAGCACTAACACGTAAGTCCGAAGTAGGCAGGTGATTTTCAATGAACTTGCCAACGTCAGAGCTAGCGGAAATAGTTAGTTAATATCATACTTTGAAAGGTCGAAATATGAAGAAAAAGGTTTCTCAGAGGTGAAAATCACTGAAGTGAAAGGATGTTAATTGGAGATGTGGTAATGAGTGAACGCTGTATGAGGAAATTCTCTCATTAGCTGCAAAGAGGTTACCGAGGCACATTCTTAGTAATTCGGACCTATTTTTGGATAGAGAGTTCTCATGAGAGATAGATAACCTTGATGTCACTACCTCCAGGATATTCACTCAATTTTGGTTCGTACTATGCAAGTAGATTTATTTCATGCCCTCGATGGTACACCATCAACAGGAAAGCAAAAAAGAGATGTCAAAGATAGATATTCTATTGCACCATGCGGATATCGTGACATTTTTCGTGCGTGTTCCAAAGTATGACGTGGAAATCAGAGAATTCACCCTTTAAGTATGGTGGATTTGTCTTAAGAAACATTAGGAAAAACAATAGCAGGGATAATCCCACATCAAGAGCACGGGATAGATCGTCTCACATGGAAGCTCATGTGAGCCAAAACCGATTTATGGTGGGTACAGACTTTTGATACGCATTTTATAGCCAGCAACAAGTTTTTGAATATTTGCTTTGCATTAGTTTCTCATGTGTGGCGTAAACGAACACCACTAAACAATCGTTGTCTCAAATTTCTGGCACTTAAAAGTTGAATTAACTCCATACGCACGTAGTTTCAGGAAACGAACGTAGTGCACTTCACCAGGAGGTGCTGGGGTCGATGGCCACATCACGACTACTCAAAAAAAAAAACATGGACTTCTCCTAGAAGGAATTCGTGGGTCAATTGTTTCTGTAGATGCGTAAATAAGGTTGGTTGATGTGAAGCCAAATCCAGCATTAAAAAACTGTTTTCCCGAGAGGAAAGTAAGGAACAATATCCTTGAGTTCATTGTTAGATGATCGAAAAATTCCTCACTTCAACAAAACTACGCGAAATCACTAATTTTCCGAAGTTTTATCAAAGAAACAGAAGAACAGGACAAAACAGAACAGTCCTAACCAAGAGAACGTTCAAACAATTCCCAAAAAAAAATTCTCGCTCAGAAAATGAAAGGAATATTAAACTTCTTGGAAAATCCACAAGTAAATCCCATTTTCATGAACAACAAAGAGAGATTTCAGCAGAATAAATATAATAAAAATGAAGGAACTCTCGAAATCCTTATCAAAAGGCGAAAATTACAAATGAAACCAGTAAAATAAAATAAAACAGATGAAAAGTTAATGTAGGTCTTTAGGTAGGAGTAGGAATATCTGGACCCTTAACGGTCTTTCTATAGGAGGAACGGTACTAACCTGTGCCAGCTTCGTATTAGTAGAAAACGCCTTAGCCTCACTTCGTTACTTCTCAATGCAGCATGCTTTACCTGCATGGGAACCTTGACTGCATTTGACAGACAAATAAACAAATAAATAGATAGAAATAATTCTCAAATATAGTCCCTCTTCTTACAAATCCTAATAAGTCCTTCCAATAATTTAATGAAGCATTCCTCTCGGGAGGAGTAAAGAAAATGACGGTGAAATGCACTTGAATAGCGATTATAACAATGCGCTATCAAATATTGACCATCATCTTTATTGTCTGCAAATTATTACTGCGAAATACGACTGTAAGCTGGTCGAAATATAATACTCCTAATGTTAGGAATGCTTTGTTTCCCCATTGTCTAGCTAATTTTTTTTTTCACAAATATACAATGAACTCCAACCGGTTGTAGAGAAGAGCTGGACCGCGGCGCGGGCACTCTGGTTGCCTGCTGCACCCAGGCAGCGGGCCTGCTGTGCAGAGACACGGTGGAGAACCGTGCTGCCGTCGCGGTCCTTGTCTACGACCGTTTGGATTTCACTGTATCTTGCATGACATTCATTAATTGAAGACAAATTGACGTTCCTTCACTTTTTGTTCAGTTGAAATCTCCTTTTGTTGCTCATGAAAATAGAATTTATTCCCCAAGAAATTCAATCTTCCTTTTGTTTTCCAAACAAGGATTCCTACAGGAATTCCTCGGAAAAACAGCGGATTGCTAGAACATACATATTCCATGTTCTGCTATCCTTTTCAGGCACAAACTCATAAGGATTGGTCCACTTTCAAGCCTCGGAAACCGAAAAAAACCGAGTTGCCGAAACGTTGGTAAGTAAAAGTGTTCATAACAACCTGTGTCGCGAAACAATTAAAGAAATACAGATTTTACGCTGTTCTGCTCAAATAAGGAATTCAATAAAGCATTTAACCACATAATAAAGGAGACAATGCTCTTCTTTATCACCTTTTGAAAAAGCCGTTTTAATTGCCTATTTGGCTTCAAATCAATCATAGTCATCTACACATCTATAGAAGCAATCAACGCATGAGCGCTTACTAGGACTTGGAATCACAAAAAAAATCACTGCGCAACCGTTGTTAATCTCCAAGAAGCCATGTTATTAAAATGGTTTTCTTATTGGACACATGTCATGTTGCCGAACTAACGGGATATCCCGATAGATCCTGGAGTTTCGAATCCATACGTAAGAAGACGCGCGACTAATGTCCGATTAAGGAAGTTGTGAGAGGGCGATAGTGGGGAACGATACCACACCGTCAGTATTCGAAAAAGAGTGCAACACAGTACTGGAAAAAAGGTAGGAGGAGTTGTTTCCTTCGCTGATCCTAAAAATAACCAGCAATTAAGTGACAAGTGCACCCCACCAGGCGAATACGTGTCAGCCAAGGTGTCAGGTGAGAAAACGTCAGACGACCAATAGCGAGATCCAGGAACAGCGCGGCGCTTCTGCCGTCGGCTGTTTTGACAACGAGGAGCTGCTCGGAGCGACAAAGGAACGGGGGGGGACGCTGCGGCAGATCGGCTGAAGCATCCGTCGCCTCCCAATTAGGCCCGGCTCTCGAGATTCGGCCGAGTTTAACACTTGGGTGACTCTTGAGAGCTGCAAGGATGTTCCGCGAAAGGAGTGAGCAGTCGTCGTGTGTGAATAAAAGTATTCTCTGGTGAATAAAAAGAAGTGCAAATGCTCAGCTCTGCATTCAGATTTGATAGAGCTAAGAAAAAGGATTCTGCAGAGTATTCTGCCCTGAGACAACTTGGCAGAACATTTTGCTTCCAAAGTTTCGCTGAAGCTTTAATGGGTACGCCACGGAAATAACATTCCCATGAAATTTTTAAACAAATTTTAGCTATTTCCTTTGAACAACACGAGAAAACAAATGAGCACATCCTCGAATATGAACTGGATACCTAGGTAAGAAGTCAAAAGAACTCGATTTTCCCAGTCATGCCTCGCGCTGATAATACGCATCGCGTGAACGACGGCAATTCTATAGAAACCGAGACGGAAAGATCACAGTTTTGCCCTTTTCGGCGCACGCATCCATTCAAAGGCACGACTCTGATGAAATATTCTATTAGCTTCCTTTCTAACGGTCCACTGGATTAAACTATTGGACATGCTTGAAAGAAAAAGTGAACAGAATTTCGCCAAAAATTGCTCTGGTCTACGTAAATTAAGTGGCTAATGGGGAATATTTGAGAGGAGCCTTCCCTAGCGAATGTTGCTACCTTGTCTCGGCGATTGGCTATTCACGTTCCTCAGCACAGAGCCAATTTTTGAAAGTAAAGAAAAAGGGTGGCTGACATTGTCAAGGTATAAACTATTCACCGCTTAAGGAAATGCTACGACGGTGAGCCCACCTTTCGAACTTCCTTTCCGGGAACCATCCTGAGGATGCGGAAACGTTCAGCTATGCGCATAATTAAACAGCTAGACACCATACTTAGAATCGCCGAATAGAAAGCGAATAACCGTCCCAATTAATTATCAATCATGGGAATCCGATCTATGAAATTCGAATACTGAAAATCTTCAAGAGTTGTTATTCTCTCAACTTTCCAGAAATCCGAAAATTCAACTTATTGGAGATAGAATTTTCGAATTCCAATGTATACATCTAATGCACTATATCGCAGAAGCGCGATTTTAGATCTTTGACTAACTAAATTTGACCTACGGGGTCACGTCAATGCGAGCGGATCACAGGTGCGAATCATCTGGATGATCGAATCGAGAGTTCTTTGGCCGATCTCCGGTCCCAGATCGTGATATCTGGAACCTTGGATGTTGGTCAACGTTCGAGAAGGAAAGGATACGGCTATGTAAAGCGCCCGCCCTGCATTGTAGAGGTTCAGTCATTTCTGTAATCGTATCGCAGATCTGCGATCTCTCACTCACTAACCAAAATTGATCTACAATGTCACGTCGGCGAGCGACCACACGTGCGAACTCCTGGGTGGGCGCTCACAGAAAGCGTTCTTCGGCCGATCTCCGGTCCTAAATCGTGGAATCTGGAACCTTGGATGTTGGCCAAGGTTCCAGAAGGAAAGGAGATGGCTATGTAAGGCGCCGACCCGGGATTGTAGGGACACATATTCACCCATTCTGTTGTTCCTGTCTATCCTCGTGTTGCTAATAAACGTTATTCTGCTACTGCCTTCTGCAAGGGAAGAAGACCCGCATGGCACGAAGAGCAACAGCCGAGCCACTTTTAAATCGTCTGTTCCTGCGTTTCTAATAAATCTACTCTGTTGCTGTGCTCGTCAAACTAAGGAAGACCCGCGTGGCATCGAAAGAAGAGCCCCACCACAGCCAAGCAGTTTTAAGTTATTCGGTCTTGAATATACTCGCCACCGATGGAATGTGAAGGAATACTCACAGCATGCAATTTCATGGCAAAAATGACAAAGAGGTGGTAAACGTTGCTTGAATCACCTGAAGGCAATAAGGAACTGGAACCAATAATGCACTTATCAGGAAATAATGAGAAAAATTAAAGGACATTTAGGCTTGGCTAGATAATTGAGACAAAGTCATTTCCGCGTGAAGAGTAATAGTTAAAGTATACTAGGTGATCAAAGATTGACTCAATGCAAGGCCGAGAATTAATCTTCGGAAACTTCTGGCCTTGAGAATATGCTAGGAATCTCTACTTTCCTGTTGTATTAGGTTGAGGAATTATAAATGTCTGTTTGAGGAGCAAATAAAAATTTTTATTAGGACAAGTATTCAATAGCCCAATATAAGAGATACTGTTTTCCTTAATCAGTGACTCTTCTCCTCCCTCCACACAAGAAACCAAATCTCTAGTTAAAGAGTTCGGTTTGCTATGGGTCAAAATGTTTCTGGTTCCATCAAACTTCTTGAAGTTTTTCTCCTCCAAGGAACGATTGGTCCACTGATGCAAGCAAAATTTTGGTAGTGTCAAACCTTGGCTATGAGGCGGTATTTGAACGAGACCAAAATCCAAATGTGCAGATGGATGCAGTCGAAAAAACTGATTGGCACCATGGATTTCGGTTCAGTTACCCAAGTTTGAGGGTATTTTCAAGGAATAGATTTTTGCACGGATGTGGCCGGAGGGCAAAGCAAACTTCCTCCTACGGCATTACATGAAGTTTGGTGCAGTTCTACCTGTGATATCCTTTCTCTATGTTTGTACAACTGGCTGAAGAATTTTCCACTTTTTAGATCTGTCAGCTTCTAAACTTATTTAAAATTCGGGAGTTGAGGGAATCCAAGCCGTTCCTAAATCATTGGATGCGGAATGGATTGCTCTTTAAAATGAACACACATTCACCTTCGAAATTTTTAATGCGGTCGAGAAATATGATCACGAAGACAGCAGAGATTTATAATTCCTCAACCTAATACGTTCGCATGGGAACGGTATGATTCGCATGGAAACAGCTTGTGGGAACTTAGTTTTACGTGAAGAAAGAGCTGGGCCTGGATGCATTATTGGGCTTACCCAAGGCAAGCCTGTTGATTTACTTTGGGGTAGGGGTTACTTTGTGTTTGTCAACACGTTTACCTGGGTAACCTCAACTATGCATGGGCCCTCAGAAATGATCCTTCTTGAGAGATATCCTATCTTAAAGCTGGTCTGAGTCTTCGAGTTCAGCTGGCTTACACGTAAAGTGCCACAAAAGTCCGACACAGAGCGCCGCAAATCGGAAAGGAAATGGTTCCACCATAACCCGAGCTCATTACGGACCGTTACCAAAACCAGATCGAGTGCAAGTGCACAGATCCATCTCACTTGGAAGCAAAGACTCCTCTGGTTTGGATGTATAGCGAGACTGAAGAGCGGAACAAAATGTGGACCTATTACCGAATCAGCCCTGGTCCATTGAGCATTTCAGCAATAACAGCCGAGCGCGGATATTCTCCATGAAAACATTCGAAGGTAGCGTAGACAATAAAAGTGAATAGGGCTAGAGTTAAGATGCGAAGGGGAGCGAATGGATCCTTCTCAGTGCTAGAGTTCCAGCCTCCTTTTGTCTTGGGCTACAAACTCTAAGAATTTCCAAACACGCTCGTTCATAGCATGAATGCAAACTAAGGCACCAAGTTTTTGTCAGCTTTTCTGTTCAAAATGAATTCAACAAAGCGGCGCGGCGCAGCTGCCACGCGTTGCGCCGGACCAGCTGGACGCTGTGGTTGTAAGGTGTAGCTGGTGTCGATGTTTTGTTCATGGTTTCCACAGTTCTTTTATATTGTCTTTGTGCAAAAGCAAAATATCAGTACCGGCAACGACCAACAACAGCAACGCTCGGCCGGTCGCGTAAGTGGTGCGGCGCGGCAGACAGTTAGGCCGTATTCTGTGATGCAAAGATGTTTCACCGACACTTCAAAGGCTTGATGCCATCACATGAGAGTAGAGCGTTGTGCCAGTAAATCGCACTACATACATGAAGAGTCCCAAAATGACCTCTAAACCCGTTTTTCGTGACGGGGTTTGTACCAGTTTGCTGGAGTAAATTCACATGCAAAGACGTGTATCACCGTTGATCTCATCGATTGGACAGGGCAAGACGTGTTCACCCGACGTTGCTGCTGAGGCGGGCAGCCAGCTCAGCTTGGAGCGTGTCCCGCCCCAGCTTCATGGAGCGGGTACTTTAACCCAATCAAAAGCGGGGTTTCCGTCGCTTCTGCGACTTTTGCTGTACCGTTTTGGAATCAGCCTGGCGAGGAGGCAAGGATCTGCTGATATCGTAGGCATGAAGAGTTTTTTATTTGAAGATGAAAAGAAAGGAAGGATTGGTTAATCCTCGATGTTGTTTCGTCCAACCCCTCCTATTTTCTGAGTTTCTCTAATCTTTGACCTCTTAAAACTTGTCCAGAACTTCTGAGAAGATTCAGGACGAAATAAATGCCCGCTACCAGCTTGTGAGTGCCAATGTCCGCCCTTCTTTCACTTCTCTAGCATGTCTTTCCATTACTCCTTAAACAGATGGTGATTGCTAATTTTCCCTCCTCAATTGCGTTTACGTTTCTGCAGGACGACCATGCTTGTGCAAGGATTTGCAACACATTCTATCCGAGAAAAAATGGAAAACAATTAAATTCTAAAGAGTGTCTCTTCTTCTGGAACGTAATGGACGGGGTAAATGTCGTACTTCTTAATTAGGCTGAGGTCATATGAGAAAACCACGTTGATTTCCTTGAGAGGCTTATGAAGATGAGGATACCAAAGCCCACTATGTAACCAGCTCTTGCTGTCAGCTGCTTACGTATAACACTTAATCGCGGCTTTTCATCGCAGTGAACGATAATGTCTGGATTGACAGATAATGCCCGAACTCATCCCAGGAATGGATACCACGCAGTGCACATCAAATTTCGGATTAACCTTCAGCATAACGTCTCAGCTGCGTATCTTGAGCAAACTCAAGCTTCGACCGGTCATGAGAATGTGAGCTGCTGGTTCGGCAATGTTGGAGGGTTAGAAAAGGAAGCAGCAAAGTTTTCAAGCCTAGATGGTTCGAACGGCACTTCATAGATGTTGTGTTGATGTTCTTTCAACTTTCTTTCCTTGAGAAACGTAATGAATGAATGAATGAATGAATGAATCGATGTCCATATGAATGCATGTACTTACTGACTTTCGGTCATTCTTAACAAAAATGACTTAGGAAACCTACTATACTATCGCACCGAAATAGTTAAAAGCTTAAAATAAACAAGGAAGCGACAAACGAAAACGGCAACTATTTAAGTACGCAAAAAACAGAGGGAATACTTGTGAACTCCCTCGTGCAAATTTTAAAGATGTGCAGGAACTACGCCTTCAAGCAAATCAAAATGTAGAAGTGCCAAAGTGCCACAGAAGAACTTGACGATGGAACCAGTGGACTATCAAATAATTACCACCCGCTCGCGTCAAGATCCTGTTAAAGAGTGTACAGAAGGTCACTACTCCCGATATTTTTCAGAAAGTAGAAGTCGGCTTCGATTTCGGATTCATACTGTTTACCTTATCCCCATTTCTCTCTTTCTATGTACCTACGGTACAGCAAATGCCAGCACTTTCGAGATGTGTTGAAAAAGCTAGTGCATCTTGGCAGCAAGAAAAAATTCTGAGTGAGGATGGTGAGGGAATTGGTCTGATACATAAAGTAACAACACTTGTAAAAACACTGCACGTGACATAGTTGAGCCAGGAAGTGTAATAAATCAGGAAAACGACTAAACGTGTGTGCGGCAGCGATCTGAGCACAGGAAATGCGAGAGTTTAATGAGGCGACGCCACTTGTCACACTCGCCGTCGTTTCATATGCGACTGATTGATGCGGCGGTGCGAGCTGCTTGTCCGGTGACCAGCCATTGAGCAGCCACTGGGCGGACCGAATGGGTCGTCAGGAGACAATTGACGAGCAATATTGCTGGAAAAAACGTGTGGCTCATGCTCCGCCCACAAGTGCCATGCTGGCTGAAGACCTAGTTGGGTGGAAAATTCGTATGATTTTTACTGGAAACTTGCAGCTCTATTGGACAGAATTTTTTTGCAGCTCCCTCAGGAAAAGGAATTGAAATCAAAGTCTGACCTGGGATCAAAGAGTAAACTGTTGGAAAGAATAATATCGAAAATAAAGCAGTAAATCTTTCTACTAATCGGCTCCAGGGCTTGATCTAGACCGAAAGGGTGGTATTTTTGGCACCTCCGGGTCATGAACCTTCTCAACAGCAGTTCCCAAGATAGCTCTAAATCCATAAGTGTCTCCAGGCAGTTTGTCACCTACATACATATCTTCTAAAACAAAGGAGCTTCCAAGAAAAAAAAACAGGTACGACTTCTTAGAGCGACTTGTCCCAGTCAGTAAAGAGAAGTGGAGTGAAGAAAGCAAAAAAATCCACCTTCTCCTCAGGGAACTCGTTCACTCTCAGTGAGCGGGAAGCTCAGAACCTTACCAGTAACGTTCATCAATACGGGCACTGCTCAAAAATATAGTAAGAAAGTGTGGGGTACGTAAAGTGGTAACAGAGGAATGAAGATCTACTAGGTTGGGAAATACGTTTAATCTCTTTTTTTTTCATTTTCTTCTTCCACCCTGATTTGAACTTGTCTTGATTACTTGTTATAAAACCGTTTGTAGCTCTTTCTTCGTTATTTACTGGTATCACAACTGAATTTCTCAATTTTAGCTACACTTTGTTTTCTGTCGCATGGACTGATACCTTCAAGAACTAGTGTCTTTAAAACCAACCACCTCATGGACTTCTACCGTGGATCAAATGAAGCTCAAACAGCTAGGGATCCTACTATTACTTAATTGGCAGTTCATGTGTGTGTGTGTGCACGAGAACCACCCATTATAGTCAAAAACAAACTGCACCGTCGTGTTCAGCGCGTCGGGTTATGTACGAAAAGGTTGCAAATTTCGACTCTTACCTTGATTTGCAGGTGTTTTGGTACACTTCTCATCGCTTGGAAGACCAACAGTTGTTTACACCACAGTGAAAATGAATAAGAGTTGGTGTTTATTGGTCTGTGTTTATCAGGTCATGAACAAGATAAGATGCGGGTGGGTATGTTTCAGAGACAAGCGGAGGGAAAAGAAGGGCGGGAGACAGGATGGATGAATAGAGTTGGGTCTCGCGGTGTGATAAGGGTGCGCTGGCGTCCAAAACTGGGAAAACGCCTGGATCTGGGTCCCACGGTGTGATAAGGGTGCGCCGGCACTCAGAAGTGGGAAAACGCCTGGATTTGGGTCCCACGGTGTGATAAGGATGCGCCGGCGCCCAGAAGTGGGAAACGCCTGGAACTGGGTCCCAAGGTGTGATAAGGGTGCGCCGGCGTCCAAAGGCGGGGAAATGCCTGGAGACGGGTTTAACGGTGTGATAAGGGTGCGCCGGCGCCCAGAAGTAGGAAAACGCCTGGAGCTGGGTCCCACGGTGTGATAAGGGTGAGCCGGCGCCCAGAAGTGGAGAAATGCTCTGATTCGGGCCGAGCGATGCGATAAGGGTGCGTCGGCGTCCAAAAATGGAAAAACACCTGGAGTCGGATCGAAAGGTGTGATAAGGGTGCGCTGGCGCTAACAGGTGGAGAAGCGCTTGCAACCAGGTCCAACGGTCCTGAACAAAGTTGAGAGACGACACCCTACTGTTGCACAGCTTCAGATCCACAAAGCATGAGGTTGCGAAAAGCAGGAGTTTTGACAAAAGTAGAATGATTGGCATGGTGTGAAGATGATGTCATATATAGGCAACGCGAGCGAAGCGAGCAAGAAAAGAAGCCTGAGAGTCCGGCGTTAGCCGGACGATCAGGCTGGTATTGTTTATAGCAAACCTTCACTGTTGAAAGTATAGCACAGAAATGCCATACCCACTTCAAACCGGGCCACTTTGGCGCCGAAGTCGCCCCTTTTTCTAGACGCCCAGCTTGCGGGATGTAAGACCCAATTGTGGGATAAATGCACAGATGATTACCCCTGCGATTCCTCTAGATGTAGGGAAGAATCACTACTGATTCTTTCTCTCAACAATACGTAAGTTTAGCTAACGCATTCTGAGCAAAAGATTAAAATGTCTGCTGGAAAATCATCCACCACATTGAGTATGCTCGATTTCTCCACACAAGTTTTACCAAAATGTCAACCTAGGAACTCGATTATCGGACATTTACCACCAGTGAGTGTCAAGCCTCGGTAGGACAGTGCATATATAGAACACTGCTGCTCTCAGACTTTTTCAAGGATGAGCAATTCATCTTCGATCGGAGACGACGAATAAGGCTCTAAGATAAGCTAAAGCACCTCTCAAGCAATGTCCAGCTCTTTTTCACAATGTTCAAAAAGGTAAAATTGCCTGACGCTACGCAGGCAGGCGATAAATGCCCACAGACGTGGATACCCAGATGAGAGCGATTTCCATACCTCCCGACTCTATTGATTTGGAGTGGTCATAAATGTTCCATTTCTTCGTAACTCTCTAGTAAATTCTATAGATTTTCCTCCAATAATTGCAGTCTAGGAAAATAAATGGATCACAATTGGCCCCAAAGGTCACAATTATTCACAGTTATGGAACTGAGAAGCTGTCTCGTCTATGACAGCGCTGCTTGACGAGGAGAGGAACTACAAGAATCACTCGTTGTGAATAGTGTTGTTCGTGAAGAATGGTTCCTACGCCCACTATGCCAATTCCCTGAATCAACACGTTACGGCTTACTTCCAAGAAATAATAGGGTTCTCTCCGTTCTTGCCCTTGGAATGGCAAATTATTATATTTACCACAATTTGTTCAGAAAACTATCAGAAACTGATATGAACGAAGCAAACAGGGAAGCGCTGAACGACCGTAATATTTCTATCCTGCAGCGAATTGGTTTGAGAAAGAGACAATGGAAAAACCTGAAAAACATTTTTGATGAGAAAGAAGAAATAATAAATAGTTGCATAAACAATACAAGCAGCGAACAGGAAAAGTCCTCCTTCCACTCTCCGGCCACGCATCGGTCGCCCATTTAGAAGGGTTCAGGATCACCCACAAACTATGATCTCGGCCAATTAAACAATGTTCACATCAAAGATTCAAGCACACTAATGGAGATGAAATTTTTCAAGTGATTAAAAAGTTTAATGCTAATCCAAGGGCATAGTTATATAGTCCACAAAATTAATCTGCTTTTAAGATAATATACCAGACTTTTCGTGAGTCACGTTCACTAGAATTCTAACCAGCAAAAAGAGAGAATTTTCACGGAATAAACCAGTGAGTTAAAACGGTTGCTATGGATGTAAATTAAATTATGGCGTCGTCATCTCTTTAATGCTGCATATGTGAGCAGGAAATTGCTTGTGTATTAGAATTTTCTATGCATCAACACTCTTCGCCAGAGTCATTTCCGAAAAGGTCTCGAGCCGTGCACGGTAGCGACAGGCATGAGGGGGAAAAAACTTTGTTTCCAGAAAAAGAAATCAAAACTAAAAAAAAAACAACCCATGTATGACGTCCGCGCTCTCGAGATGAACGGAAAATACGAGCAACAACTAAGAAAAAAACATTCGCACAATAGAAGAACGATGATTAGGAAGGATGATTAATGTACCTTAGCGATATTCAGTTGTGTTGATCCAAGCAAATATGATAGTGTTAGTCCACTTACTCGAACTGGCAAGCTCCTACCTCAGACATTTCTGAAGTAATAAAATCCTCGCCAGCTACCGAGGACGATGCCATAAGTAAAGAGTCATGGAAGCGTCGGAAACCCCGATCTCCAGTGCCATTACGTTGGTCTGAATGTATTGCACCAAAATTTACAGGGGGGCCACAAGTTATTGTACAATGTTTGATCTTTTATTTCTACTCCAGGAACCCATGCATTGCTCCGCTTTTTTCTCTGCCGAATAGAAAGAGGTTCAAAGTATCTTCCAGTTAAGATCCGCTTTTTCGGAAAGGATTCGCTATCGAGCCGTTGGCCTCGAAACAAATTTTTGAGAAAAGTGGGTTGTTGTGACAATTTTCTCTAAAAAAATTCACAAAATCTTCGAAATGGATTTGTCCATATGTATTTTGAAGAGCAAAAAGTGCTCTTTCCAGCCATATCCGGGGTTTTTCAAGAAATTGAGGTCTAGGAAATATGCGGGCGAAAAACCACGGCTACTCCATGCTACCGGCAATTGCCAATTTGCACCAAATTTGCTTTCTAGAAATTTTTCCAGTAAAAGACAAGACATCAGCTAGGTTGTTGAAGTGATCTGAAAACTAGAGTAAAAATGCTGCAGAATGGCTATGCAGCTCCATCAATAGGCCGAGATCCAGGCGAGTTATGCTCCTCGAAACCTAAGGCTTGGTTTTCTCGTCCGAGCAATTTTTGGAACAGCCTCGTCCTGTGCTCTTATCTACCCGGATCTTCACTGGATTTTGCACTTACATCTCGAAATGGGCTTCAAGAGCACGAGACTACTTCTTATTCCGCTTAAATCCGTTGTCAAAAACTGTTTTTGTAGCTGTTTTGCTCAGAAACTGCGGGCAATAAGTGACTTTGGCGGCACCAAAAATCTGAGCTTAAAGTTTCCGCTAAAATTCCTCCGCCATATCTCCAGTATCCAGGGTATGTTTGTAACCAGATAATAGAGGAAATCCAGCGCTATCAATCGAGACCTACGTAGCTTATCGAAAAACATTGCACCACTACCGCACAGTAATAAGCCAGCAAACGATGTACAATAAGTTATGCCCCCCCCCCCTGTATTTTTGATCCGGAATTTCTCGGTCTTGGATTGATATTCGTTGACATCAGAATGATGCGGAATGTTCTACTACTTATTGACTATAAAAAATGGTATAACAGCCATCTATGGAAAACAACGTTATGATTGTTCGAAAAAGTGTCAAATTTGGTGTACGACTTTCCTACCAATCTAATGCATATTTTACGGAGAGTAGAGGTGGAACGCTCGTTGACCGTGAAGGGGAAGGCATGATTGGCGATCGCGATGTTGTCGCGTGTTGTTGGCGCGATGCTAGCGACGCGATCTACCTATAGCCCCTCGCTCTTCACGGCAATTTTAACACTTTCATGATGTCTTCCCTTCTGCTTAGCCAGTGAAAATCAGGTCGTCTCGACGATCGAGCATGGCATGGGAGCGATGTGTCCGCGATGCCATCGCACGGGATAGGTTCCACATTTTCGTGACAGATATGGCACAACCGAGGCTGGTATGAGCAAAAATGCCGAATCCGGCATGGATTTGGAACAGATTATGATTGCTCCACAAGGCGGTGGCCGCCAACCATGCATTCCCCTTGAGAGATGACCGGTGCTTGATCCATGATGAGCAATAGTAGTTGGTTGGTTTATCACATGATGATACAGGTTCGTTACATACATTAAGCGCGGACTACCGGCACAAAAAACCATTGGCCAGACCCCGTAAGGGCCATGACATCCTTCACAGCGGCAAACACAACAGAATGTTGCAATTTTTATATAATGTCGCACAATTTGCATTCTGGTATACGACTAGTTGCAAGAATGTAATTCAGGCTGATTGGTCACGACGACAACTTCGCTGTGAAGTATGTGATAGGCCTAAAACATTCTATGGACTATTTTGGAACACTTGGTTGTAAAAAAATCTTGCCTGAGAGGTCCGCTATACCAAAAGGGTTCTAATTTGTGTTTAACTGTACAGTTCATACATTAAACTGGTAACAAAGCGCGAACTGGTCCATCCCCTTTCTGAAAACGCCTGTTGCACCTGTTTCCTCACTTATTAGTACAAAAATTCTGTAGTCAAAAAGCCAAAATTCAAAAGAGAGGCCTCAAACAACTTCAACACTTAAAATTAATCTCCCTAAAAAGTCCAGAGCTCCATGGAGGCTTGTTTCTTTTGTTGCATCACTCAGGAATGGGAAGTAGTAGCAGAGTAGTAAAGAATATTCAAGTAAGCAGTTGTTGTGTATACAGTTCCGCTATTGTACTGCAGAAATGGAATGGTGGCAATTACGGCAAACTGGAAGAAATCAAATCCACTTCCTGGAAATCCTAGACCCAATCGTCTGAGGCTACTCCTCCTCGCCATGGTTCCTTTTAGACGAAATTTCATCCAAGTACATTCCCGCAATCAACGGAACTTTCCATAGTGCGAAGTCCTTGTGAAGACCCACACGATATCTGTGGGAAACCAGCGCCGACACTTGCCCTCTATGGTGGTGAGGGTGCAATTTAATGGACAATATTCCGTAGGAGAATGGAGCGTGGACGAGACGAGAATTACGGAGGAGGCGAGTGAGTGCCATCGCGGCTGCTGTTGCGATCGCGTAGAAAAGAAAAATTAATTATCCATAAAGGGGAGAGGCGCGAGGGTGAGGACGAGTGAGGGCGGAAGAACACTCCACACACACACAGAGAGACACAATCCACTGCTCTCGATTCATAAACACTCTCGGAGGCTTACGCCGGCGAAGCGGTCGCTGAGCCAACGTGTCAGGGTCTAGTCGAGGAAACTACTGGGCTTCTTGCCAATTTCACTTGAGAGGAATTGTCTGAAAAGCAAAAGCTACTTCAAGGCCAGGGACTTGCTTAGAATAACACGCCAAGGGTATACTTCATGGAGGAAATTAGCTTTTTTTTAAAGAATTTCGGTCTGAATTTACGGTATTTTCTTGTGACGTATCCTAAAATACGAATCCGAAAATATTCCCGGCATCCCTAAATGTCATGCGAAATGTATTTAAATGAATATTGAACCGATAAAAGGGGAGTGACCAGAGGGCGAAACCTTCATATTTCATTGCGCTAAAAGCGTCTATATGAAAGCCGGATGCACTTCCATAGCGCACCCTAAAAAAACAGAGCTGTCGAACTCCGAGTAGCAGTTAATCCATAACTTTTGGGTGAAGAGGGGAAGTGCTGAGAAAAAATGACAATGCCGTCTTAGATAGTGTCGAAGAGATGAGGCTTTCATAGCTAGTACTACGATTTGTCCAACACGATCAGATTTAGCTTTCGTCGTTTTAACTTCCAGGAACTGTTTTGGAGAATTCGTAACCACCGACCGTAATCAGTCCAGAGCTGAACTAATTCTATGAGGGCTTTTCAAAAACAAATGTCGTTTCTCTCAGTGCTTCCGACAAACGTCTCTCTTTCCCTGAACTTGAACAAATTCAGGATTGAATGGGTGTTAAATTGATGAGTAATGTTATAACTGGGCCGAGTTATAACATTTTGTAATGGATTGTTTGTTTCGACAATCATTTTTGTAACAACCCGATAGTTAGTTCCAGGTTAACTCAAATGGATTAGCTGAGGTTACCTCGTAAGGAAAATTTCTGCCAAAAAAATTCTCGAGGCTAAATTCGGCCCTGTTGAATGGACCGGAATCAAGCATCAGCTAAACAAAAGGCAATATAAATAGAATGCTCAGTCGGTGAAACCTCTCACGGCCAGTATGAGGTTGTTACAAAGATCTGAAAGCACGTGTAAGGCTACCATGGAAGTACATCGGTTCGCGAAAGAAAATTGTGCCAGTTTTCCCTAGACACTGTTATGTTCGTCTTACAGACGATCAAGGCATCAGTCGAGTTATTCTTCAGACTCCATCTTCAATAAACGAATAGAAGCACAGCTACACGCCTTTGATGGTTATAAATCTACAATACAAGTACACATAATAAGTAAAGCTTACTATCCTTGCATAAAGCTAACCTTTGAAAGCTATTGGTACGAACAAACATGGGCAATCGACACAAAACGCACACTATAAATGTGGAAGTAGTATGCAAATACAGAAAGAACAACTTAAAGAACACTTGCTTTGGAATTTTTTTTCATTTTCATATCTCAGCAATGAAAATTTCGTACGATGTATGATGCATGAACTTACGGCATGTGGGCGTGAAGGCGACTTTTCTTTCTTTTTCTTTGCCAGGATATTGCGAAAAAACGCTTGCCAATCACCGAGTGACGGAAGTTCTTTCCCCTTCTATCCTACTTCTCCTTTTATCCTACTTCTATCCTATCCCTATAGAAAAATTTTCTGGAAAATTCCTCTCCTTCACAAACTGCATAAAGTCATTTCCTAGTCGATGTCTTAAAAAGTCGTTGTAGCTGATAGGAAATGGCAGTATTCTTCCAAGCTGTCAGATATAACAGCAAATTTCTTAAGAGCATTAACTTTAAGCGGTACTACATAAATATGTACAGATTGTCCTCCTACAAGCATGCGCATGTTTTCTTGAACATTCACCTATCGAGTAAAAGGCTAACTGTACTTGGTCATCTGCTTCGATTGAATTTAGAAAGTGGCTTGGCTCTGGAGTAGAATATCAACAGCTAGGGATCCTAAGTCGCTGATAAAATTTTACAGAAATCGACACCAAGATTATCTTTTTCAGAGAAATTGGCCATGACTTCTGTGACATATCTTTTTCAGCAGTACACAAAAAAAGATCAGTACTACGACACAATGGGCTAGTTCCGTCTCACACTAGGACAAATCGCCACGAGTGACGCCTGATTGACAGCGAAGGAAACACTTTTACTCGCGGGGCATGTACTTAGAAAATGAAGGAGGTCGTAATCCATGCCTCTACACCCCCATAAAGGCACGTGGCCCGCCCACTCTGATGCTCTGAACCTCGGAAACGGGAATAGATGGTGGTTCAACACTGATGCAAACAGTCGACCTAGTAACGATGATTCAAAAAAAAAAACATCGTGACGTCATCAACTTCTCAAATTTCTCTTCCTAGTTTTTTTCCATATTTATCCACTTCTCTTCTCCTGCTAGCACTGAACAAATAAACACAGACACGACGCTGTTCGTGTTCCCATATTGCATCCGAGAAGCGGCTGCCTGCACCTCATCAAGAAAACAGACGGCTCCCTGTTGACAACACCCCTCTGAGAAGTTCTATCAGCTGAATAAAAGCGACATTTCTTCGAGAAAAAGAAAGATTTATGTACAAAGAAAAATGATTATGCAGGAAAGAAAGAAGTCACGTTCCTTTCTACAACCTGTCTGAACATATCACAAATTGAAAATTGTAAGGGAAAGCGTTAGCAGAAATAGGCACATTGAATGCAATTCAGAGCAATTGGCCACACAGTAAAACCACTACAGAGTCCAGCTCAAAAGAGTATCAAAGCGGTTCAAACGTCGTTATCAGGCCCTAGGAACGCAGAGTAAATTCGCAAACTGAGGCAAAACACACTGGTTAAAGTAGGAATCACCGAAGAATGTGAGAAAATGAAGTGAATAGAGCAACGAAAGATATGTGACAAACATGTAGGTAGTATACAATTGGAATTAGTGTTGCGAGCCATTTGATTCCGAACTTCTGGACGAGTCGAATCGAGTCTTGCGATACCTAAATTTGGTCAATTCTCTCGGTGAAAACGAATTCCTCAATTTATCTGCATCTGCTTCCTTCAACACTATTAAATTATTACTATGTAGGATTATTACTACGTATTCATACTATAATATTAAATCATTACTATTGTTCATAGTTTGTTACAACTGTTAGCTTCCTGTAGTTTGTTACAACTGCTAGCTAGCTTCCTGTAAATGACTGAGCACTGCTAACCGTAAAAAAGTATAATTATTCCCCAGCGAGAGGATACAATCATGGCAGGTTTTGGAAAATGATGGCAGGAGCATTCGGAAGACTTCCATGCACATATGGAGCGAAACGGCTCGTTTCCACATAAAATCTCCTTAGTTTTAACGTATTTCATAGCGGACGATAGTAGCAGAGATATTAGAGAAAGAAAGAGCACAGGAAAATTCGTGGCATTCGAAGGAGCTAGAAAGTTCACAGAAATAAGGCAATTTTGTCGCTTCTGAAACAGACTATACACGCTTGTGTAAGACAGCTATTCATGAACAATCAGGTAGTTGGAAAACCGTGACGAAAAGACTAAATATTCGGAAAAGGCAGAAAAGGCGTTCGGAGAAGGCTAGGTTCCCTGGAATATGAGTTGGGGGATTTAAAAAGACGAATTTAACGTCAAAACATGCAGAATTCTTCCGAAGTATCTAGCTGAAAGATCGCCGATGTGAAGGAGGTCGGCGCCGGATAAACGGCAACGCCGATGTGAAGGAGGTCGGCGCCGGATAAACGGCAATCTTCCCGTTTTATTATCGCATTCAGATAATTTCTACTTTTGTCTTTAATACAACAGTGCATATCATAAATATAGACGCACCCCAAAAATGACGATATCTCAATGTTAAGCTGACTTTTGAGGGAAGCTTCTGTAACCCTTCAACTCAGCGTCTAAGGAAATCCTCGTTGATGAAATTTCACTCACAAGCGTTGCGAAAAGGCCGGTATTTTGAGTCAGGATCTACTCCAAATTTACCAATTGCGCTTGAAAAACGACGAAATCGGTCACTGCTTCTACGGCTGTTGAGACAGCAGCATGCATAGTGTATATCTGAAACTGCTCAGCTGTATGGAGGTGGGATCCAAGTGGCATTTAGTGGCCACATAGCGGACGCTTGACACTATTAAATACACTAAACGGCGGAAATGTCCCTTGAAGGAAAGTTGTATTTATGAATTTTATTGAAGGTGCGTTTATGATTATGATACGGCCAAGTGAGGGCGAATTCCCGATTACAGCCTTTTCCGCAACACTTGTGAGTTAATCTCCGTCAACTAGGGTTTTCTTAGACGCTGAGTTAAAAAAAGTTATAAAATGCTGAGTCACAAAAGCTTCCCTCAAAAGACAGCTTAAAACTGAGATATCGTCACTTTGGGGGAGCGTCTATATTTACGATACGCGCTGTATTATTGAAATGTCCCTGTAAAGAAAAATAAGATGTGCAAATTTATGCTAAGGACAATACTTCGCGATTGGCGAGATTTAATCCTTCACCACTACAGGATCATTACTCATCTTCTGCGTATCTCTACTTCCAATTAGTGAAAAAAATGGAACTCAGCCGCGTATATGGCATATTTTCCCTTTTCGAGTTCAGCTGAATTTCCATTATTAAATATCGCATCCAAGTGATATCCATAATTATCATTCAGCCTCGAATTTTCTGGTAAATATGTATCAGTGTACTCCATGACGCGCACAAATACCGTTATACTAATACGCAGAAATTAATGTTGTTTCTATGGTGAAAATTAGCGAAACGCTCCCTATAAACAGGTGTTAACAAAGTAATGGAAAAGGCAATTACGAGCCATTAACTTAGTTTTATCAACTCCTTTTACTTTAAGCACCGCTATTTCTTCTAATCACACAATTTTTGTCTTGGTTCGGCTATGGACACCCAAAAGTATTCCATAGAAAAATTAAAAAGTTGCAACCATAATAGATGAGGATGTGCATACATATATAATCCATCCACTATACAAAGACATAATTTTCCAGAGTCTTTTTTTTCTGTCACAATAGGCCAAGCAATTTCCCCAGCATCCATCGGAAAAGCATTGACAAGTGCACTCGCATGACATACCTTCTTACAAGCCCTTGCAACGGGTACTTTCTCTCGAAGTAATTCGCCAAGGGCACTTCACTGAGTAGCGAAGCGAGAATTTGCTCAAAATTGATGTGCCACTCGTTCTCATCCACTCTGAATTGAATTTCAGTGAGTTAGAGGCTCAGAGGCAAGAATCGTCGACATTTATCACTAATGGAAGTGGTTAGACGAAACCATACCCGGTCTTCGTAGCAGCAATTCGCCGTCTTTGGGCAGTGCTGAGGTCCTCCGGTTCGGGAAGTTCACTGTCGTCCAGTTTTGACTCCGACAATGTGGGCACTTCCGCAGAGCTGTCGCTGTCTTCCTTGATCGCGTCCGCTATTTCCGCTTCCAGCTTCGCTCTCAGTTCTCGATGCGTCTCGCCGAGTTGGAAGAGGAGAGTGCCTGAAAACAATCAGCATAATGGTGGATATGGAAAGAAATGCGAGATCTGTAGGCTCTTGAGGGCCTAAAAGCGACTTCCAGAGCTTCATAATTTGGGAGTGGAATACTTTAGGGAACTAACTCAAATCTGACAAAGTTTTTCAGTTTAATCACTTATCCATCACAACACCATAAAACCCTTCTTGGTTGAGCTCACCTACGACAGCAAGTGAGTGGAACAGTTGTTGATCCATGTCATTGGCATTTAGCATGTCATACAAAGTCTTCCACAGTTGGATAAATTGAACCTGCAAAAGAAATTTTCCAACTGATATCAACAGATCCCAAGAGGTACTTAATCCCACTACCTGCGTCATAGGCGGAAGTGTTTTGATCTCGAGGCGTGTGTTCGCTGCCCCCGGCGATAAGAGCGTCGCACGTAAATTGCGCAATTTGTTGATGGAATCCTCGATTAGTGAGACCGACTCTGGAAAAAGGACTCTTATCTTTTGATGAAAAAGGGAGATGTGCATCCTTAGGAAATCCGCACCTTCACTGGCTTCATCAGCAATTTGAATATGGTCGTGGCTGGAATCAGAAGGATCGCTTCCACATGATTTTGCAGCAATCAAGTCAATCAGGGACGACGCGCTGGATTTCGGCTTGTCCACAACAACTGCACTAGTTACTGTGCTCTTAAAACACTGCCTTTATTTGTGGTGGAAAAAAAATGTTAAAATTAAATGAAGACTGAGTTGTTCAAGCAATTTCTAATACTATTTAGCGCCTTATAACAAGAACTCATAGCCTCGCAACAGCCTTACTCACCATCTCACTCGAGTCTCCACATTTCGAGGGAGAACTGTTGACTGAGCTGCTGGCAGACGGAAGCGGATCCAGCATATCCATAGCATCAACTGCTACTTCAGGTGTTTCGCCTGGAATTGGTTGATCATAAGTAACTTACCTCAAATAACTGAACAAGTAAGACCTCTAGAAATCCAGAAAATTCGAAAAGGATAAGACATCTACCTTCCACAACCAGCCACCCATCTCGCACATCTTCCATGGAGGCTATCTCATCAAGGTCAGCCATATTAAACGCAGGTGGAATGTGGCACTTGTAGATTACTGCCAGTTTTTCAGTTGCATCTCCAAGCAGCAGCAGCGACAACGTCAGAGCAAGATCTCGGAAAGTTAGCAGACCGCTGTCCGACACGTCAAGCAACTAGAAAAAATGAGAAAAGTGGGAGAACACGAGGTGAACCGAAAAAAAGGAAATGCTGGTTATGGTAGGTGTGAGTGGTTACCTTCGAAGCTGGCGGACCTCTTTGCTTGCTGAATTACTATCATTTGATGCTAGCCTACAGTTAACACGCTGTAAAATAGTTCCGTGCTTCAGATAGCATCTAGCTGAAGGCTATCATGCAATGTACAACCTCTCAAGAATATCATGTCTCAAGCTTGACCCTGCCATAGCATATTCGAAAGTCTTCTTGTCAGATCCTGATTTTAGTTTTTTCAATGTTTTTGTGTACCTTTGCTGCTGTTTTAATCTGGCTATGTTCTTCACAATCTGTTAATTCCTGCACTGGTACCTGTTCGCTCATGAGTTTATAGCACGCCTATGGCGTGCTAATTGAGGAAATAAGTGAAATCAGAGGTAAGATCTAATTTGACCACACTGACCCTGAACAATCGAACCACGAAATTGGTCGTAACCGGCCATGGAAGGAGACGCCTCATCACTTCGTAAAACAGATCGTAGTCCAGCCTAAAAAGCAAGCCGCCGACTGAGTTTCACGGATTCACGGACGACAGAGCAATTTTCTCCTACCTGTACTGTGATTGCGCACACGGGTCCGGCTTCGGCCTTTCGGTGAGTGAAGCAGCCTGACACCTGGCTGTCACACCAATTCGAAGGCGCCATGACAGAAGATGCTCCTCCTAAATAGATGCGCCTCATTTTCCCATCAAAAAGGTAGAAACAGCAACATTAGAAGTACCAAAAACTGAAAACGATTCAATATACATACTGAACATATGTGAAATTGTTTCTGTTGGGAAAAAGTTGCAAAAAAAAACACAACTCTCCCACAAATCATCAGGGTGAACGTTTAAAAAACCTCTAATAGTGAAGGTCGGCACATCACTTCTGAAAGAAATTTAAGAAATTAGAAGAGCACTGAAGACATTGCCTACCATCCTCTCACAAAATGCAATATCCTACTGCAAGTAAAAAGCGCAAATTTACTAATTATTGCCTTATTACCCAAAGATACCCTACGTCATCGCAATCGATACCAAATGAGGAAGCAACCTAATCGCAGAAGATATAATATTTCCTGTACAAATAAAGAAACAAAACCAGCTGGTTCTCCCTGTCGACGAAGTCGAAGGGAATTAATTGTGATCAAATTTTAATATGTGTGAAATAAATTTCATTGAAGGATGGCTTGTTTTCTTTATGTTCGAGGCTTTTTGTATGTATGTATGTATCTTTATTACATGGGCAACCCTATGTCCGATATAAAACAGAATAAAAAAATCTATGGTGCAGAACGTTTACATGGATTTAATACCAAACTCACACTAAACGACAAATACATCTGTACCATTACTGACAACAGAGTTTTACGAAATAAGACGTCTGAGCATCAGGAAGTAAGACATATCCAAACAAGTTTTTTGAAAGCCTTGCTACCTAACGGTACCGAATGTCTTTTTACTAATATTTTCAAACATGGGAAGAGTTCGATTTATGAAGCGAAAGCGCCTGCAATTCACCTTGGCGGTTTTTGTATGAGGTCTGTTTGCTCTACCCCTGGTAGGTGAGGGTCTCATTGTAACGAATTCCTCAGGTTTCAAACCGCACTGCCCATAAAGCACTCTGTGGAGCTTGAGGAGGTCATTAACTTTCCTTCTGACAGAAAGCTTCTCTAACCGATAGTTTGCATTCCTTTCATAACCTATCCTAACCTTTTGTAATAAGTTAATCTCCGTTTTGTTGTCATTCTTGTCATCTACATGGTGTATAAAAGATGTTGGTGACTTCTATCGAGGCTTTTGGAGCGAATAAAAGGATAATTAGAAACTTGTATTCAGACAAGTATCACAAGTAAAAGTCCCGTGTGACAGACAAGTACTATATTTCAGCTTAGGACAATTTCCGTTACACTCCCCTCCCCTTCCATGCCTCACCCCTCCAAAAAAAAAGCCCAAACTTTTGTAAAGGGTTATATCGCATGCAAATCATAAGAACCTTATTCATTTAGCAGTACAAGAACGCAATTTCTATGAGATTACAGTATGTACATGTATGGTAAATGCGGTTTCTCGCAGAAAGATTTTTTCTAAATTCTCGCAAGAGAGCTATCCATAAACCGTACACAAATATTATGTACAGCTCTTTTCCACCGCAAACCCGCAATTATGTGGCTACACTAGGATTACCGTAGGAAAAGAAAAGAAAATGTCGCATTTGCGAGAAAATGCTAATGAGACGTGAAATGATATTATTAATAGTTTCCGATCATATTAATCCCAATCAGCGTAACGAATACCATTTCCGTACCTATTTCAAAAAAGTGGACGCGTGTGGCGCAGTGGTAAGAGGCTTGCTGCGCATGCACACGGTCGATGGTTCAACCGCGCCCGTGGTCAACTAAGCCATCCATCCCCCGGGGTCGGTAAATTGGTACCAGAGGAGTCTGGGAGGATGAAGCATTGACTCGATTCATCGGATGCTTCCCGCAAGTCACTGTATAAGGCACATATGCATTCATCGCCTCTATGAAGTTCAGATGAAGTCGACTGCGTGGCGCATCCCACCAACGGGATTGATTAACGTCGACCAATTTATTCACTTCAGTCCAAAAAAAAATTATGGAGTACTGCCTCTATCGTATACCTATCCTCACCCAACAAAAAACAGGTTCCAGTACAAAATATAATCCCCTCGCAGGCGAAGTTTAGCCGAGCTTTTCTCTTGATTTTTTTTTTGGGGGCCAGTGGCAGCGCTGTAACAAATTATGCGGAAAGCTGTATAAGTAAAAAGGAGTCTAAAGAGTAATATGTAGTATTGAAAATGGTAAAAGTTGAGTGGATTTGTTGGAAAAAAAATGTACTGTACTGGAAAAAGTCGATGAAAACGATAAGCTTTTAATGTAGGAATAATGAGCGAAAAATGAACTTAAACCAATAACAAAACACTGATTTAGCGCTAGTGAATATAAAAGCGTAAAAACTTCACATGTGCTAAATTTAGATATCCGCCTCTCCTTCAGGAGAATAACCTCGAAGAGAGAAAGCAGATAAAAATAGTATCCGTGTCCCCAAAGGGCTTCAGTGACCGGATAATGACGCACGTCTGATAAAATCGATCATATAATCCAGGTCATGCGCGGCAGTGCCTTCTCCATTTCAAATGACGCAAGAAAAACCATGGATGAATCCCATGCGGCGAGTCCGACGAGAGATCCACAGATCTGTTCGCCTCCTCGTCCGACCGGCGCAGCGTCGACCATATGCGGCACTTCGCACTCCTTCTCCTAGCTTCATCTGTATCCAGTTGCGTCAGGACAACACCGTCCTCTGAGACGACGTTATCACGAGCGAAACTTCTGGAGAGCAGGTCACAAGCGCAGCAGCAGCCACCAGTGAATTTGCGAGCAGCACCAGTTCTGGTGGCAAATTCGCCTCAGTCATCACCTACACTGATCCGGAGAGGTAGCCACGAATTGCGGATTCAGGAGCATTTGGCGCTGTTCAAGCAGGCATCAGCCAAGACGTTCCGGACATGGAATGGAGACTCCCGCATGAAAACTGACGAAGGAAAGAAGTTCCAAGCATGGTCTTCGGTGGAGAAATTTGAGCCTCACAAGAACGAAGTATTAACCAGACAACGAGAAACCAAGAACCGCGAAGAGGAAGGAAGCGGAGAAGCGGTGACAACGACGTCTACAACATCCACGACACAGATCACTACAGCTTCACAGATCCCTGAAACCAGGACGCAAAGTTCTCAGCAAGGTCAGTTACGATTGTTTATCTTTCGCAAAGACGTATGATTGCTGCTCCAAATTCAGATGATGACCAATGCACGTCGTGTCCTTCGCTGTTTATGGACCATAACTCTGACGGGCGACAACTCTGCTCTAACTGGGATCATGTGCAGGTAACGACGAAACTATAGCAGATTATCTTATGGAAACCATACGGAACCGAATAATTCTTCACCTAGTAGAGAGAATCACTTCTTGCACCCCAAATAAACTCTCAAAGTGTTCGTTTTTGTTTAGAAAGAAAAAATAAACAAGGAGAAATAATAATTCTCTAAAACGAGTCTTTTTGACACGAATTTTTTGATGCAACAATTCCTCTCACGATAAACTGGGGACTGAAAACAACAGGCAAAAAATAAACAATTCTCACCTATACCATGGAATAAAGAATTTTCACCTACATCATTTGACTCGTACCTCAGTCCTGAACTTGTAGGACTACTCAGACTTTTATCAGCCTACATCTTTGGCGAATACAACAAATTACAAGTCATATAATTTTTGTGACAGAAAAATACGGCGTCATTCAACTTTAGCGATATCTTCGCTTAGATACACCGAAAAATACTTTCTGGAAATACAGATACTATTCCTTAGCAAATTGTTCCCAACTTCATTCTTATGTCGAAATAATAAGTATTTAAGTTGAGTCCATCAGACGGTAGTCTATCCACTATTTCCTAAGCATCACCACCTTCATGTTACGACCGCCACTTTTGTTTTCCCACGGTCTTCGAGTTTACTTTTTTTTCTATTATTACGATGGGGTAACTTTTCTTCTTCAAAGTTTTCTTTCGTTCTGATCCATAATCCATGTGCCTTACACGTGCAGTAAATTTCAAGTAGTAAGCACTTCCTCACTTTGAAATTTGTGAAAAAGAAAACTTGAAAAATCCTCACGACTCATGCTTCTTGTTCATGATGCTGATCACTACTACTATTTTAGTTTTACTTCAATTTGCTTCCGCGAATTACCGCAGCTACTATTGGCTTTAGAATTTGTACCTATTGACACTACTGCTGCAAATTGGTATAACTTTTACTTTCTTCGAGTGGAACTTATGAATCAATCTTCTGAATTAAAATTAGAGACCCTCAGGACCTTCCACCGCCCTTTCACCCATGTGATCCAGGAAAAAGACTAAGCGTTTTTCCACAAACAAATGTAGAGATAATTAAAAACACTGTTGGCTGTGACTTTCTTCTACCACAAATTAAGGTCTTGTCCCATAAATAGTCGAATTCCACTGTTCAAACATTTCCGAAAGAGAATCTGCTCTAAATTTAATTGACAACGCACCTCAATTTCCTTGTTTTTTGGGGTCTTTGGCAAACAAACTTTCGCAGCGGCGTGGCATATTTAGAGAGTGAATTGCAAATACGATGAAAAGAGCGTGATACAAAAATCTTAGCGAATAAAAGAATGTTGCGAAAATGACTACTTCTTCTGGATGGATATATCCATACGTAGAAAACCACTTCCTTTGAATGGATATATCCATATTTAGAACATATATCCATAAGAAGAACCTAAGCACACCATTACAATGCCATTTCCCAGTAAATACTCGAAAAGAAGACATCAATTCATTGTCAATGACTTTCTGACGGAAGATGTGCTTCGGTCACTTTTTTCGAGTGACAGACTGTTATAAAAATTAGAGGTCAAGGTCACGAACGAGTCATTTCGCTACTTTTTACCCAACCTTTCAGGAGGGTTTCGCGCTCACAATGTCGCCAAAGTACCAAGCCAAAGACGTGATTTATGGTGAGAGCAAATGCAGCCGAACTGTCCGATGTGAAGAACCATACATGCTGGTTAGGTAGGCATATTTTCTCTTCTGCTTTTTCTTTCCTCACTTTACACTTTCCCAATCCTTCGCTATTTTCTGGTGGTCCAACTCAAAAATATGCGACGTTCACTTCCCGGAAGACACTAAAATGGAGACTCCGTCGTTCTTCTATGAGTGCAATGGGACATCGTGGACTGCTCACAACTTCCCAATTGACAGCATTATATGTGCCAGGAAGAAATAACATCACACCAATTGAATCTGATTACTGATAACTTGTTCCTAGTGACAGTAGTAATAATGAAAAAATGTGTACTAATAATAATAAATTATTAAATAGAACTATGCTGATTGAACAATTCGACAGCAGCTACTACTTTTTCCCAAACAAGCTTATACCTTCACAATATTGTAGAGGGTTTCCAGGTCTTCAGTGGAGAACTTGCATTCCTTGCCGACACTTCTTATTATGCTCCTCATTTGACTATCTTCTAGTGTCTGGAATTAATGATCTAACAGTCAACAAAAAAAAGACGAAAAAACTAATCTTACTTAGAAAAAAAATACTCGTCAACAAAACTGCAACAGCCGTCTTTTAAGCCATATTTATGTTATGGTAATTTCAAATGGTGATATACATGGAGCAAGCACCAACCTGCACCACCTTCAAACGATGCTTGAGACGAAGTCTCTCGATTTGTTCGTTAGTGAAAGAATATCCAAAATCTCGATACGAAGCTGTGAGAAGAGCACCCACGGAAATCTAAATGAAGCATTTTCCAGAATCTTCGCACCATACTAGAATTCAATTCAGATTCAACCAAAAGTAAACAACACCAATTTTTTGCCCAAACTTTGGCCTGCCAGCGATTGGTACTGCTACGTCCACAATAGTACCCACTCAAAAAAAAAAACAATATTGCCAAAGGAGCACACGGAGTTCCGTGCGCGCCTCAGCTCCCAACACAGGAAATTCATTTTCACTTATAATTATGATTTATTGATGGCCAAGTTTACAGACTAATAAATAGATTTTTCTGTATAGGACCCACACAGGAATTATGGAATCGAATAAGAGTAGCCAATCTTCGAAAGCTATACCACATGTACTTCTGCCTCCACATCTACTGGTGACGTCTATACACTTAACCCGCCTGAGTGAAGACCATCCCAGTTTCGAATAAATCGAACTATTCGAAAAGGCAGAGGGAATCGCATGATTTGAGACCATTCGAAGCTCAAATCTTGAATTTTTCGAGGTAACGGCTTGAAGGGACATTCCTCCGGCTGCTCTTCGAATCTCTGCACTGAGGTCGCCACATTGTAGGCAAAATAAGCTCGGGTATAAGCGACTATTTTTGCGTTGCTATATACAAGGTGGGGTCAAAAATAAGGTTATGCTTGTGCATGTCCTCTAAAGAATCACACTCAGCCTTACAGTCAAACTCAACTGGGAGGTCGTTCCCAGACGTTAAACCAGGGCGGTGCTCTGGTGCTTAGGTTACGTCCTGTTCAAGACTGGCGAAACAATATATTTTAGGACCTGCTGGGTTTTTTTTTTTTAAATGTAGCCATTCATTTGCACTGAACACAATCAATTGGGGTAGTCGTTTTTCGAGGCATTTGAGACGTATGCCAATTATATTTCTCAAAGAAATACAAAATCTTCAAGAAGCACTTCGAAAAAAGGAACTCCAATTTTACGCAAACCAGGTGTCGTATTTTAGTGGACAACAATCGTTGGAACAACCGCCAACAAAATTTACTCATCAAACGCTCATTCTTGTTTCAACCTCGCAATTACTTGAAACTTGAAAACGTCAACGTGCTTTTCGAAACGCAAGTCCCACAGCCCATTCAAACACACAATTAAGAGCTCAAATGCAATTCGCTGAACCACCTTTCCTCCTTCCTCAGATGTACCCTCGTGAATGCAATCTGCGTACGCAGACAATGCCATCAGCGTCTCTCCATCATCTTTTGAACTGCAAATCATCGTCTCGTTTTCGCGCAACATTTCCATGGCGACTTGGAACATCAGCTGAAACGTGGTCTTAACTGAAGAAGCAATTCTGACAGTAAAACTCATTGAACTCACCCTTGCTCCCTCATAAAAGAAGAGATCTAGTATTCTCACTGCAGCGTCAAATTTAATTGCGCTGAGGAAGATAGTTAAAAACCAGGACAATGCCACCATGTCGCCCAGCCCAAGTTCGGACAGCTTTGCGCTAATGTTGGGTAGCGATCGTTCCACAAGCTCGGAGAACACACCTGGAGAAATATATTTGAAGAATACAGAAGTAACAAGTAAACGCGGCATAGGTTTATGTTGACAACCTGGAGAAACTCACCTTGATCTACCAAAGCTCCAACAACTTTGTTATTGTAGTAATCCGGCAGCAAACGTTCACAAATTGCTACCAAAAGCCAGAAAGCTTCTTCCTCTTTAACATACAACAGTAGCACGGAGCTTACTATATTCATCGCTTGGCAGTATCCTGCAAACTGTGGATCCCAGAAGTGCACACTAATTCAAGCATAAATACCAAATCCGAAGCAACAAACAAAAGAAGGTTCGAAAAAGCTGTTGATAGACATTTCAAAAGCAAGTTTCTCACCAATGTTAGGATTTCTAAACGAGTAGGCGGTCAAAATTCGCCTCAGAGCATCGATGCCTTCCCCATCCTGGAACGCTGGGTGTTCCGGTAAGCTCCTGTACCAAATACGTCAATGTATTTTTCGGATTCTTCCTTTGAATACAGTGAAAAAAAGACTCACCGATACAAATCTCTTTCAATTTCATCAAGTGCTATCGTATAGACCGATTCATGTTTCCTCAGTAGTTCCTCGTAATAACCTGGATGCAGTTCCATTTCCGCTCTGGCTCCTGAGCAGATCATCCAAACCTGGAACTACGTACTTATTGTCAGCTGGGAAATACAGGGTTTAGAGTGTTCTACCTGGTATGGACGAGCTGTCCAGCTCCGCGATTGGCCAATTTACCCAGATGACCAATCGCAGAGCTCGATCACACCAGCCATTCCAGGTATAGCGTCTCACGCCCGGAAATACAAGGACCACTGACTAAACTGGTATACCTCTCCTCGAAGATCAATTGGTACTCCTTCCAACAGCAATCGATGCAGCTCTACTGTACGATACATAGTCGTTCCTCTGCCGTACTCATCGAAAAGCTTCTGCCATTTTTCTCGGCACTTATCATCCGTGGCGGCACCACATGGATATTTGCGGATGAGGGGATACTCCAAGCAATCCAGCCTTATTGGAGATTCCTGAAGGTATAAACATTGGTATTTGCAGGTCACTTATCTGAAGTACTCGAAAAATAGGGAGCGCGTGTGGCACAATGGCAAGAGGCGCACTGCGGTGCAGTCCGATCCCCGCTCCATGCCAACAAAACCATCCATCTCTCCGGAGTCGCCAAATTAGTACAAGGTCCGAGAAGATGAAGCGCAAAATTAATATAACGGATCAACCCCACCCCCCCCCCC
>JARK01001696.1:144482-162947 GCA_000688135.1 Ancylostoma ceylanicum
CCTCACTCCTTCCCTCCCTCCCTCGCTCCAGGAAAATCACTGCATGGGACACATATGCATCCAATGCCTCTGCGCATCACACAAACAGGATTGATTAGCGTCGACCACTTTACCACCTTTTATCCGAGGATCGTTCGACATTGCATTGATCTACACCCATAACTAACCTTTTTCGTCGCCTTCTTCATGGTATTTTGAATCCTGAACCTCTCGGCAAAAGTAGTGATCTTCGCAAGGACGCGGTCTCTATCCGGAACCCAGGAAAACACCACAGTTCCCTGAAAATTGGACATAAACTATGTCTCGTTAACCTAAATATTGCTGCTAATTCAGCAGTTGTCAGCTTGACCTCTCCATAGAGGAGAAAAAAATAAACCCATACCAAAACACAACGCACCCCATTCCGCAAACAAATCAGCAGCCCAGAGCCCCGCGTCAAGTTTTCCCCATATGCCGCAGCACATTCCTCCACAGTTGATACATCAACGATTGGAACAACAACCGAGACGAGGCGCTCAGTCTGTAGATGTCGAATGAGATGAGAAATTATAAACGTAAGGGAAATGGTGCGTATGGTACAGAAAACGGCAATTTTGAAAGCCGAATTCCTCAACGAACACTTACACGGCTAGCAAAGCAGACGAAATGCGCCGAGAGGTACAGTCGACCGACAACATGTCGACGATCATAGGGCGTGAAAAGACGGCACTCCGTATCTCCATCCAATTTCTCCGAGTGAGGCAAGTTGAAGCGGCACCTGAGAGGAAAATCTTGATTGCGAACGAGATGTCGCACAGTACATAAGCTTCTTCACTTAAAAAAAGTTCAATTGTTGAACAAATGAAATAGGGATATAAATCAAGGAAATATACTAATCGTCGATATATTGGTAGACACACAAGTGGTATGCAAAGAAGGTTTTTCAACACAGTATGTAGCAAACTCGGGATAAGATCTGCTAAACGTGGATGTAGATCCTACTAGACGCTGGTGAAAACAAGAGAGGGATGCGAATAAGTGAAATGAAGACAAGACAGACAAGTGCCTTATGGAGACAGTGGAACAAGACAAATATGTGACTTTCCGGGGTTTGTTATAGAAAAACGGTATCAGTGAGGCTGAAGGGAAAAAACATCAGAAACTAGCCCACCGCAGTAAATCGACCTCAAATACAAATCAGTAGAACACGAGTCTCCGAATCACGGTAAATTAGATGTCTAAAGGTAAACTTGATAGTGAGACAGTAACCGGATTCAGATGGTGAAGTCCTACAATTTGTTTACGTCAAACTGTATAATTGGGAGGAAAGTTTGGTAGAGCAATGAACATAGCCATGCTTTCAAGAACGTAAACCTATTTCTAGAATGGAACATAATTTCGAGGAGGACTTCCTCGACTTTGAAGCTTAGGTAGTAAACCAAAGTATATCGCCTCGTCCAAGGTCTGAACGTTTTGCATCAAATTTTACACTTTTTTCGAACAATCCTAACATTGTTGTCGATGGATAGAACGAGGTCTGCCAATTTTTACAGTTGACAAATGTTGCGAAGCAGTAGCATTCTACCACATTCCATTGCCCAAGAACTTCGATTTAATAGCGAGAAATTCTGGATAGAAAGAAAATGTTGGTGCAAGACTTCCCGACTAACCTAATATAGTAACAAACGTATGATGCGTAACGAATTTCAACAGCGAATTCCACAATATGTCCAGTAATGTCACTGGAATGGTGATTTCTGGACTAAAACTGTGTAAGAAGCCAGTAGTTTCCCCTTGAATGGAAGCCGCGCCTCTCCTTAGGTGAAATGCAGGGACCACAAAACATAATGTGACCCTGATTTTACTACGGATCATTATGGATGTATAATGGCCTGGCTCCGGGAAAATTCTAATTGTTTCACCTGGCTTGCATTGTCTACATGTTTTTGCAAGGATGTAAAAGAACCTCAATCAGAAAATTAAAAATTACAGTGAACAAAGTTTCAAAGGTGATGATACGGAAATTGCACAAGTTTTCTGATATGCGAGAATCATTCAGGTCGGTAGTGCGTGCGAGAAATCAACGTAACTCATCGAAACTAGGCAAATTAAGATGCATATTCATTCATGAGATGCATCGAATGTTAGAAAATTCTGGAGTTGAAGAAAAAACAAGATTTAAGGTTTCTACGATGAAGAAAAACGAGAGATTTGCCCTAGAATACGGTTTTTTCAAAGGACGTCGCTACTTACGTCAGCGCAAAGCACGCTGTAATACGCGTCGTCCGTTCTGCAGTGGGTACGTATTGCGACAAACAAGGAGAATGCTGGTTTTACCCGCACGATCGAAGGAAAACTAGGCAGTCGCTCAATACCGCACAATACAGCATATTCAACCAAAGTGGCTCCTATGCTGCCAGCGGGAGTTTCCGCCGAGGACCTGCTGTGGCCACCTGAAGGCGATGATCCGCTGCGCTACAGCCCGACGTGGGAATCGGATGAGGAGTACATTTCAGACTTCACCTACTCTGATATTTGCTTAAATGCATTTCACTATTCAGGCAAGTTCGTTTGTATCATGTGCAGCACTGAAATGAGGTATGAGGCCACCTGAGCTCTTATAGCACATCCAGAAACGCAATTGCAGACTATAAATCGTCACTAAGGATTAGACCCGAAATTATCGACGAGAACAGTGAGTCAACACTGGAAAACATTGGAGCCGTTGCCGAGATTGAGAGGTGAGTTCCAAGATTTTACTTTTGAAAAGATGAGTCGTTAGTGGAAGTGCATGCCCAAAAAGTTCGGCAAGTGATTTGTTTACAGACAAGACATAAATAACGAATGCAACACACAGCGCTAATCTTGTTACCGCAATGTAAACATCCACGAGAATAATAGACGGTTCTGGCAAGACAAAGGGTCATACGAAGTTATGAAGAAGAGCAGGATCATATGTACATCTCAAGGAGGGATGAGAGCTCTTCCAGTTTCGCAAGTTCGAAAGTCTCAATTCTGGCGTTATGGAAGCTTCGAACTTCATGACTTCCAAAGGATTGACAGTAGCTGAGCTACGCGAAGTCAAGCATATTGTACTTATGCTTGAAACTTTTCATATTTCAAACTTCCTCCAACTTCCGATTTCCGAATCAATACTCCCGCTCATCCTGAGGCATGCATACCTACATATTCTTTTTTTATGACAATACGTACATATATGCGTGTGAAGCATTCATGCTCCGGTTGCCACATCCTAGATGAATGTTATTTCCTCTTTAATTCTTGAGAAGTTATTTCTTCTTGTTTTCCAACAATAAGCTATACTATTCGAAAGGATTTTCCTTCATCTACAAGAATGAGAGCGTCATTTTATTTCAAACCTAAACTTTCTTAAAGACTGACTGTTCAATTTCAGGATCGTTTCTGAAATTTTCATTTGGAAAGAATTTACGAAGGCTGTCGATCATAATGGTATAGAAAATTCCACGTAAAACTGAAGAAAAACCCGAGCCGCAATTATTGGGGAGTCGGGAGAATGACATTTCTGAATAATGGACTTGACGGAGCGCACATTCTCAGGAGAATCGTGTTCCTCCTGAGAGTTTTTCTTTTCGCGTGAAAATCTCAAAAACGATTCTGAGGTAGGACGATGTCTCCAAAAGAAGTGTCGCATCTCATTTTCGTTTCCAGAATTTCTTGTGTAGTAGAATCAGAAGATGCTGACCCTTTCTTTTCGTTTTCCAGCTTTCCGCGATGTGATCCGTCTCAATCATATCTCTTAACTGTTTCAAAAGCTGAGAAAAAAATCTCCAAAAGGAATCTTGTCATTCTGGGATATTCGAGATTTAAAAAAAATTTGGGATATTCATAATGACACTCTTATCATTACTAACGATGCTATTATTGTGTAGTAAGTAAAGCAATAATGAAAATATGCGTGTTGCAAAAAAAAAACACCAAAGAAACAAAAATTCTGAAGAATTAGCCATCAAGCCACTCATAAATGGACAAAAATCCCCATTTCTAAGACTCTAAAGAAGAAAATGGTAAATTCCGCATTTCAGAGACTCTGAAGATGAAGATGCTGAAAATGGAGCACTCAACGCTGGATTCATAGGAGGACAAGCATATTCTGTTCCCGAATATAATGAATTGTTAGTAAACCTCATGAATTCCATTTTTGCTGATATTTTAACCGATAACAACCAGGTAATTTCTATGTGATTCTGATGCTCACACAGAGATGAAAAATCTAGCACAGATTTCAGAGAATTCTCTATTACAAACTGCCAGATATCAAGGAGTACACCGCTTATATTGAACATGCGAGGAATTTGTGTAATGCCAAGCTCACGGAAGCGTCACCAGATGAGAGGCTTGCGTTATTCCTGAACGTATACAACATGATGTGGATACATGTGACGCATATTCATGGACCACCGCGGAGTATTTGGGAAAGAAGGAAGGTGGGAAAGATAAGCAATGAGTATGATCACCAGTGCTCAAACAGCGCGTTTATTTTCAGCTAATGAACTGCAGCTACTATCAAATACAGTATCATAAGTATGCCCCGCACTCCATCCTCGATGGTATCCTTCGATCTAATCGCAAAGGACTTGGGACACTTTGGAAGCCCTTTGGAAAAATGGATGGCAGACTGCCCGTACGTTCATGAAATTCCATTTATCCCAATGCCTCAAAATTCATTCAAAAGATGCTTCAGCTCATTCTCCCAACTTGCGAACGCCTTGTACATTTCGCCTTGAACACTGGAACACGATCCACCCCTCCAATAGGAACGTACAACTGCAAGGTCAGTCAATTCCACGGAATAGTGCCTCTCATTCTGCTCGTAACTATGTTTTCAGACAGTTCGGGAGGAATTACGAGAAAACGCGCGCGAAACCCTTGAATCAAATAATATGCTTCGGATTGACGCAAAGAATAGAACAGTACACCTTGGAAAGGTGTTCAAATGGTATGCAAATGACTTCGGTTGTACAAAAGAGGAGGTCAGTGAACTTTTCGATGAATTATAAGTAGCTATCTCAACGCAGCACATGATGTAGTGGTTGCAGATCATAGAATGGATCTTATGGGTGATGGAGAACTCAGTATCGAAGAAAAGGACGGTTCTTGAGGAATTCTACCACAATGGCGAATTTGAAGTGGAGTACATCCCATACGACTGGACGTTTAATGGACAAATGTGTGAAAAGAAATAAATATATGAAAGAACACACTCACATGAGATCAAGTTAATCCTTCATTAAACACCAAGAGTGTCAGGCTACTAAACAGAAGATATAGGCAATTTTTTCAAATGAGAAGGGTGCCTGACCATGAATAACATGGAAAGAAGCTTTACAAAAGTTGTTCCAATGGTAGAATGTCACTTAGAAAAGAGTAAACACAGGAAAAAAAAGCAAGCGGACTGAGAAAAACCTGAAGTGGAAATGTGGCAAGTTTCAAAAGCTTCAAATTATCACCCGAGATAACTCGAAATTATTTTGAGCAGAAGATTCCAATGAGTGAATCAAATGAGGATCAATTAGAGCTTGAAAACGGCCCAGAGTAATTTCATCCTTGGAAATGAGATGTAGGAAAGATCAGGAAATAACAGTTGAAGTGAAGAGTGTGTTCAGCCAAATTTTTCCACAAAATGATGATCAGCTATCAACACGTGGTTATTACATAATCACCTGCTGGATTCAGGAACACCTAATCCTCCTATTTAATAAGAATAAGGAAAAATACTGTGTATTCTTGAAAAAGAGAAAGAAAACAAAAAAATTAACTACTAGCACTGGAGGTGCAACTCACACCTCAATAGCAATTCTATTCTCCAACAGCAGAACAAAATGTGGTTCTAAAATGTTTGCCAATGGAATCCCAGCCATTTTTTGTACTAATTCCCGATTCAGTTCCATCATTCCCGAAATAGGTGCGAATGCGGCGGCATATCTGGTACAACCCTCACTGATAAGCGACAAGTCTTATCAAATGCTCTTTAGTGCTTGGTGAGAATTCGAAAACACAGATATAGGGAATTACATAGTTTGTTTTGTCATATTTCCAGATACAAGAACACAAGATCAGAACAGTGCGAACTTGCGTATTAAATGTGTGCTAAAGCAGAGGATGAGTATCATGAGTAAAGTTCTTGTTCGAACACCTCCACCAGCTTATCAGTAAAAGTTTTTTGGAAGCGATTAATATTTATACCACTTGCAAAAACGTGAGGGCCACGGATTTGCCTTCTAATGGCAAAAATGGCAACCAATGTACCAGGATGCAGTGCTTCAGATTCCAATCTATATACGTCTCTTTCAATGTAAGCGATGAAAAAAGACTCTCTTTTCCATAATTCATCACTTCAAATGAACTTTGGAGCCTGCAAAGAGCTGCGTTTTGACATCTTATAGTGGCACACAGTTTATCCAAAACAGTTCCGTACACTTAGTTTCAAAAATAGTCATGTCCACTGTGCTGTGCTGTGGCAGCATGAATGAGATTCTACGTTTTACTTGTATAATACTAGTTAGTTTCGTATATTCATGTGCAACTGTGCACGTCTACAGATAAAGATAAATTTCAAATACTGACAATGAGACCAACGGGCCATCCCATTCACTATTATTCGCATTAGTCAACATATGTAGCACTAGAACGAAAAATAACCCTATCACCGCTGGTAGAACCAAATCTTTAACTATGTTTATTTTTCCAATCAATACCGAAATGATTCACGCGAAACTGAGCAGTACCCTTTATTGTGGTACGCCCAATCCTGACCATGTGAGGAACAATCACATTGTTTCGAAGCACGCCTACTTTGATTGTTTTATGTATGCTTTACACTCGTCTGCTTTCACTAGGCACACCGTGACTGTCACATTCAATAGATGTAGCTCAGAAAGAGGCGGTTTCTTCATAAATCAAATGAGCAGGAAAGAAATTGTTCTTGGCATGACTGGTGTAACGGCGTAGATGTTGTTACTATATGAGACTATCATTGCTACGCCTCAAAACTGACACAAATGCCAAGGAGTTTTGGAGGTGGTGATCAAGAAAAGAGCATGAGGAGCACGATCACGCCAATTTCAATGTGAAACAATTGTAGCCGTAACTCTCAGGTGCAAAATAAAAAAGAAACAATTAAATTACAAGAGGCAAAATAAAAATCAACCCTCAGGATTCTCGAGGAATTGAAAGGTATGCAAGGACTTGAACAACAGGAATCAACCAAGCCTCACAATGCAAAATAGGCACAAAGGAGCCAGGTTATAGGTATGTATAAGAGGAAGCCTGACCTGTAACTCTCGCTCCGTTGCCTGGCATCAAGGTCTCGTTTGAGAAACGAAGCGGTCGTTTTCTTTGCACGCTTGCGCTCACTTTCAGAAAGCGCCTTCTGGAGAAGTGCAGCATCTTCACAAAATCCTTCCTCTTCTATTAATCTAAAGAAAATAAATAAAATCAAAATGAGGTGACCAAAACAAAAAAAAACAATAAAAGATGACCATAAAAACAAACGTACTGCTTCATAGCTATGTTAGCGAGTTGTGACGCGAGCTTGAACGTTTCATCAAAGTTTAAGAACATAGAAAACTCGTAACTTTCTTGGCGAGTCACCACCCGAAGACTTTGAGGCCATAAAAGCGTGGAAACCTTGTCGAGTTTCTGAACGCGTCATTAATTAAAACAATGAATCTGATATGGTTCTACTAACAAAAGCAATTACCGTTATGTCTGTCCACTTCAGCTTAATCTTCACCTCATTTCCTATGACAAAAGAGTAGAAGCAGAGAAAATTTACAGATAGAAATAATTGGCCCTGATTAGGAAAACGATTTTTCCAATAACAACAGCTATAATCTGTAACGTCGAAAATTAGATGGAACAATGGTATACTCGGAGAACGAGGAAAACAGAACGAAAGAACTTACAATTTACTAATTTCTCATCTGATGGCAATGAAAACAGCGTGATAAATTTATGGAAAACTGAACGAGTGGACAGCGAATCGAGTTCTTCTGAAACAAACTACACTGAGTACAAAAGGAAGATATCAGCAAAACTGTGATGATTTGAAAAATGGTGAGGCGCAAACCCCAAGATAAAGAAAAATGGAAGCTCCTCGTGCCAAGGAAGGGTCAGAGAGGTGTAACCTACCAGGCGAAATTTGATAGAGGACAGTTTCAGAAGTTGAAGAAAACGAAAAATTTTCGCTAGAAGAAAATTATAGTCCTTCAAATTCAACTGACATTCGTCGAGACACATTGATTAGTACCAGGGAACGCATGCATCAGATTACCCAGGGTAAATAGGTGAACATCACGTAGATTTATCTATCGTTAACAGGTGTCAACACGTTTCGCGTGGGTAATGTCAATGACGCATTCAGGGTCAGGTTATATTTGAATATCGAAAGAGAAACAAATCTGACCTGTTGCAGCAGAAGATTCAGCATCAATGTGAACCAAGCTTTCTACTTTGCAGAGAACGAAGGCTCTGACGTCTTTTTCAATAGAGAAAGACCCTTGAAAATGCAGGCCTTCGTTGAAATCGAGAAAAAATAAGATTTAAAAAAATCAAAACGTAAAGGGTCTTACCAACTGTTGGCATTATATTCCTCTCTATCCAATTCCAGTGCTCCAGAATTTCATTCTTGCGGATAGCAACAGCAATAACTGTGAAGAGGACTCAATCAGCTCAAATTACGGTTAGAAAATCAAATTGAATTCTTACCAATAGCGATTTGTACATCGTCATTCTCGTATTTATAGATGATGCGATAAGGAGCAGGCCTGGTATCGAAGACTGAATCAATTGTGGCTACAAGAACGGAGGAGAATCCCTTTGTGCCATGCCCTTTTCTCCTTTGGATGGCAAAATATTGGTTTTCCTGCTCAATGCTCCTGTAAGACCCAATATATCCTTGTACTTCCACTTTTTAAGATCAAACCTACCAGAAAGGTTGGCCGAGAATTAAATGTTCTGGCCTTATCCAAACCATACCAGGTCTAACCACTCTGAAAAAATCAGCAACATAATGAAAGGGATTCCGTTACCCACTGGGATAACTTGACGGTAGTAACAAAAACATACTGCTAAAACAATGAAACTTATGGAAAAAACATGGTAGGCACGAAAACGCAGCTTACAACATAATTTTCTAAGCAAAGAACCGAACGATATACGATGGAACAAACCAGAGACACCAAAACGAATCTGAACTGAAGATTTCATTTGAAACCGTTCAGAGAAAAAAAAACAATCACATGGCACGTGACCGTACAACAAACAGGAGGATACAACACGACAGCTTGCCAGTAATTCCAAGGAATTATACAATGAATATATTTATACTGAGCGCATCCACAGCTGGGAATTAATTTCTCAAATCAATCACTCCGAACAATGACGTCAACTATTCAGAAAAAGGTGTTCCAAGATCGACATATGACGCATTGTGCCATTAAAAGCGTACTGTAGCGATTTATAGACGTAAATGCACAAACATCGAAGATTTCGCCTATTTTGCATCGTCCGCGGCTTTCGACTCTGGAGTGGGTTTGTGGGTTGCAGATTGTGGATATATTGGCGGTCATAGGACGGAGGAGCTAATTTACGAGGTCACTATCTCATCAAACAAATCAGGATTTTATATTAGCTTGTTCTGATGCTTTTTCGTCCAAGCCTTTCTCCGTCTGCAGCCAGCAGTGGTTTCTAAAGGCAGCACACACTGAAATTCTGAAATTTCCACTTTCGTAGTGAGTCGTTTACCTTGTAATCAGCTGGTAGAAAATCACAACAGTAAATTGAACAAAAAATAGCCGCCAATTTGCAGATATTGCCGTGAACGCTGTAGTGAATGTTGACTTTTTGTCCGCTGCGCCAGCTAACGCCATTCATCGGGCATGCCGCGCGTGACCTAGCGCAGTGTATGTAGTGCAGCGCATGGGATACGCACCGTTCATCAGGATTTTGTGGCGGGACGCGCGCACACCCTGTCGACGGAGTATGTCCTAACAGCCATTTCTATACGGATAGTGTCAATTGGCCCTATTTTGGTGCCATCCTGTGGGCAGTGATTAACAGATTCCATGTCCTAATGCAATGACCTTCTCATATAACATTCTTTCTCATATAACATTCTCTAATCGTAACTGTTGAATCGTACATGAACAACGTATCCATAAATAATTCATTAAAAACAGCAAGGCAACAACAATTGTATACAAAAACAATACACACTATCAACAAAAGCAGTGCACCTGGGAAGAAGATCGAGCCTGGGATCGTCCAATGCCTAACAAACGAAACGAGGCAAACTGCTTTTTAAAGATGTCATCGAGTATTCGTGTCACATTGAATGAGGACTACGTATCTCTTGAGGGAGCACTTGGCATTGACAAACTGCACGCCGTTACTAATATACATGTCAAGGCGAATGGCTCATCTTCGGACTCTGTTGTTCTGTACATTCTCAGCATTTTCATTTGCTCTGGTCTGATTTCGCTGAAATTTAGTGCATTTCTTGGTGAGCCGTGAAATTGTAGACAAAAATGAATGGAAAAAGGTAGAGACGTATTTGCTAGAGACTATAACTACATATTTAATTGTTAACCTGCTGATTATATCCATCGAGTCGAGCGTTTCGCTGATCCAGAGCAGGCGGCTGGTACTGCAGAGGCATCTGGTTCCCGTCCATCATCATATTTGGCAAAAACGGCGGCAGCGGCGGCACAAGCGACTGTTGCATTTGTTGTAGTTGTTGCAGTTGGAAGTAATCGTACATCATTTTCTGTGGCGGAGGGAACAGCGGTCCGTAGAAGGGAGAGGGAAGAGGCAGCATGGGTGGTGGATTTGTCACTGCTAAAAATAGATGAGTAAATTATTGTCGCGAAATTACAGGGTGGTCAATAATTATATTACGCCCAAGGAATTATATAGTCCATAATTATTATATAGCAACACCATGCCAGCTTCCGCTTCTTAAACTTATTTCAGGTTAAATTACTGTCTCTTCTTGAAACACATATGTACTTATTTGTTAACACTAGTTTATCACTTTCAATACTTGTGTGTAAAACGGGAGATTTCTGGATGGTTCTTGCTCACCGCCATCAAGAAGCTAACAACCATTCTTAAACCAATGGTATTTCGGCACGCTCAGTTTCCCAATGACTGAGCGCCCAAAAAATCGGCTTACCCAATGACTGGCTAGGCTTTGCCAGAGCGCTCCTTAGAAGGGGCTCAATATCGGGTTCTTCATCATTTTTGAGATCATGCGTACACACCACCTCCCAAGGACTCCACCAATGTTAAACTTGATTATCTCTTCTGTTCAATTCAATTACGACCCACGTGGTACGCATCAGGACGAGAAGGGACCACTGCGCCAATTGCAGCATGTAATTTTGGCAATTTTTAATGGTTGCAAAGACTGTTTGCCCACAACTTTGCTTCTGCTGACTGCATAGATCCTAATGTATACTTTATGCGAGTTGAGCAATGCAAAAGTGCGCACATTGCGGACAAGTCGCTGTAATGATGGAATCATGTTCGGACTCCTGCTTCCTTCACGGCAGCAGCGCTTTAGCGACAGAACGAAATCTGCAGGGGTACCGTTGCAATTCACATCTGGAGCAGAACATCGCGCAGTCTCCCTGATCATCGGTTTCAACAAGTGAAGTAAGGTCACCTACCAGACCCTATTCACATGTCGTATAGAATGAACCCACCACTGTTTGTCAGCCAACCCCATGGAATGATATCGCATCGCGGAAGAAGGGTGAAGCAAGAACAGCTCACCCTGCCGGTGTACTTCTCACGGATCCGTGTCCAATATATAGGATGGACCATAAGTTATTGAGTTATAGTTGAGTTACAACTGCTCAAGTTTGTTGCGGTCTTTTCTCTGGTGAATAGAAAGAGAGAGATTCAAAGTATGCTTCAGTTAAAACTGGTTTCCCAGGAGGGTTCTCCTTCGGAGCAATTGGCACGAAGCAGATTTTTGGGAAAAGCAGGCTGTTGTTGCAATTTTTCCTGCAAAATCCAACACATCTTCAAAGACAGTTTCATGCTTAGACGCTGCTTGAAGCAAAAGAAGTGCTCTTTTCGAAATACCCAGGGTTTTCATCGAAACGGACAATAAGAAAGATGGGAGCGAAAAACAACGGATACTGCATGCTTCCAGTGGTGCCGGTTTTCACCAAATTTGCTTTCGAGGAATTTTTCCACTAGAAGACAGGACAGCAGCCCTGGATCAGGATAAATGCACGTTACCGTATCGGCAATAACGAATGTCCCACAATGCCCCGCTGTATTTTTAGAAGTTAGTCTTTCTGATGTCTGTTTCTGCTTAGTGTTGCCTGTTTATGCAAACAAACCAGAGCCAAAAAATTTTTGGTGGAGAAAATTTCAAGAATACTGCATATCCTGTACATCCTTGCCTTTTTTGCACTCACCTGGATTGACAGTTGGCACCACAGGAGCGGCATTCGAAGTTGAAGCTTCGTGTGTGTCCATTCCACGATTCGCTGCAGGGCGCTGTCGATTCTTCGAGCCCACATTTTCTGGCGTGGAAGTCTCGTCTTCTCTGTGGTCATCCTTTGAGTTTGTTGGCGGCAGCGGAGGTGGTGGAGGTGGTGGTGGCTGCAAAGTCGTTGATAACATAGAGATTTTATAGCCACAATCGTTAGCTTGCGAAAAAAAAAAACTTTTTCATTGTTGACGCTTCACAGAGCTATGCCCTCATGTGCAGTATAAGGATGAATGCTATCCAAGAAAATTTTTCAGGCCAATTTGCTTTGTCTTCTTACATATTCGCCTAGGAATCGTTTTTATAACACCCAAGCAAAGACAACAAAGTTGTTCCATTACTGACTGCTAAATTGAAAATTTTTTAACAGGATTCTAACTTAAAACTGAACTCCATGTGATGACCGTCACTAATTCCTACACTGAAAACAAAACCCTGAAAGCAGGCTCCAGTTGAGATTCTCGATTTTTACTCACAATCAATGGGTTAAATGGTTTACTTTGAAGTAGTTTGAAAAACCAGCCGAAATTACTTGTAGCTATATTTTTTATTTGTATGAGTTCCCGCGAAATTTCTTTGTTTTGTTAGATTGAAAATTAGCTTTTTTGTACAAAATTGGCCTCCTCGAGTTATATTTTGGATTGTCCACTATGACTCAGAATATTCAGCAGATTTTTTCCCCTAAATGCGCAGGCACAAAGACCTTTCAGTACCCCAATACTGTTTGAATGATTGCATCTGAAACTTCTTAGACCCAAAGGTCCTTAACAATTTTTTTCGTCTTTTCTTATCAGCAAGTTGTCGACCTAAAGCTTGTCGATAACTTGCAGGGTGTTCAACCGTTGGCTTTGCAAGCTGTCAACAAGCTTTGCGCTGACAAGAAAAGGCGAAGTCGAGTTGTCAACAAGCTTTGCACTGAGCAAGTTTCAGATGTGATCAGACAACTTGTTCCCCCAGAACCTCTGGAACCCGTAAATATTCGTGATAATTTTGGAATTTTTTTTCCATAAAACGCGAACATCTGCGGTATGTTCTCTTCAAGGATGGTTAGAATGTGGTAAAAATTAGGGATTATTCGATTATTTTGCTTGGACACCGTCTTCAAAAGCATCTGATGCTTCTTCATGACAGGGGCTTTCCCGGCGAAAGCGATGACCTTGACGAGAAACAAGAAAGTGGTGGAAACAGGACCAACGCCGCCCTTGGGAAGCTTTAGCGACATCCAAGCATAAATGTGAGGGAGTTTGTTCATAAGTGATTTTGAAGGAAAACATGATGATGTAAAGGAGAGGTAACGCCTTTATGCATGGTTATAAGCAGCGAATGCTCCAGAAGACGTGGCCTTCAACACCCTTTGCGGACACTTTATTTTTTTAACGAATCCAGCCTTTATAAATCCATCCAAAATTCAAAAAAAAAAAGTTTGCGGGTAACTCACGAATAAAGCATTCAAATTGCACAAGTTCAAGTTTCTGTGAGAGCGATGCTCCGCACAAATAGCTCTCAACTCATCGCGTTCCCGCTTCAAACTCTGTAACGACTCCACACATAATCCACCATCAACCCACGGTTACGTAGCACCTACCTCAAGCTTGTCATTCAACTCGGCCGTTGTTTGTCGCATGGATTCATTCGACGCCCTCAGGCTCGTCCGGATCGCCTCCATCTCGATGGAGTGCTTTGACACCGTCTGCCTCAGTGTGTGGCAGAGTTCGATCACTCGAACCAGCTCGCTACGCACAGAATTCACTGACGCGGTGGTTTTGCTGGCGCTGTGATTGCACTTCTTCATGTGCTCATCCAACCCTCTGGTGACGTCTTGGTTGATCTGTTGAAACCGCTCGTTGACTTCCGTTTCCAGCAATGTGATCATTGATGCCAAGTGTTGGAGATCCCGTTGCTCGCAGATTATGCTAAAAGACAGTCTATGAGGGAACTTGCCGAATTGGCCATTTTCTGGATGAACCAATCTGTGGAAAGACGAAATGATGATTTTTAAGGTTCGTTCATTCACTAGGAATCAAACGTTCACTCCCGAAAAAGTTCAGAGCAATAGTTTTTAGTGCTAGCATTGCGCCCCACGATTGCCCAAGAGGTTATCCGCAAACTCAGTAATCCAACGATTTTGTCTATTTTTAGAACATCCAGAAACTATATTATGGATATTTTAGATACATCAAAATGCTAAAAGCACTTCTCCATTGCTCACTTGTGATTAGATTCGTGCCACATTCTTGAAGTTATACAAATGACGTCAAACACTGCTCAAATCCCTTCCTTCTCTTTCAGGAATTCGCTCAAACAACATCAAGCCCTTACTTTTGCAAACTGCAAGCAATCTTCAACTTCTGTTCATCCTGCGAAGACGGAAGAATCGAAGTCAACTGAAAACCGGGGTTTTCTCACAAATCATCAACAATATTCACACCTTCAAAATAGCTTACCTCCTTGATCAGATATCGAATCCATGCGTCAGCTTCCTTCTCGAGCCGCATTTGCCTGGATTTCGACTTCTGGTGACTGGGTTTTGTCTCAAGAGAGGTTACCGTGTCAACTGCACTCTCTTCGACTATACACAACGGCGGTGTGATGCAACCATCGTCAGAAGGACAGGTCTCCGTCGTCGCAGTGCTCAGTTCACCTCTCTGCGCAATCCTCGCGCCTGGATCCGAAGACACTGTTGTTGTCCAGCTTTTTGCTCGCTCTCGATTCCCCTGGTTACTTCTTGGTGGCTTCGGTAGCTCTTGGCTGCAGCTGTGTGAGATGTCATCGTTTCTCCGCACTGAGGACGAGCAACTTCTGGTGCCTGTATCGAGAGTTTGCATTGAAGACTGTGCCGAAGGGGTGAATCGGCGCCGTACGAAGTTCTGACAGCTCAAGTCCAAACATGACTGAGTGGCCAGAGCTCTTGCATTCACATTCGTCTTCGAAGCTGTTGGACTAGCACGCTGAAAGAGTCAGAGCTAGATTATTCTGAAGACAGAACTGATTTCGAAGCTATATCGAAAAGACTTCTTCATAATACGTCGAAGTCTTTCGGTCTCCAAAACAACGACGCATCGTTACGATTTCGGCTGAAGAGTGAACCACCTCTGACGCAGTCCTTACAATATGAGACGCTCGCCTTGCGGCGTCCTGTCTAGTTCCAGAGCCTGTGTGGAATTCTCACCCATGATGTCCCTCGCGCATCGGTCGGTCTTTATCAAAAAATCTTTTGCCAGTGACTGCTTCTCACTGACGTCTGACGCACCTCTGACTCACCTATACACTAAGAGTTTTGTTCAGCATGAAAATCCATCTACATACTATTACACAGCAATGTAAAAAGGTAAGTAGAATGATCGCGCATAGCCAAAACATAAGAGTTGCTACTTAGAATTGCCCTATGACGAAATCGCCGTCCCATCTGGTACACCCACGGCCTCGCTCGCAAGCGAGCAGAACCCGGCAACATCTTAAGACATGTGCGGGCCTAATTATGTACAATGGAATTTTTTTTGGAAATTAGAGGGCTCACCGGCTGCATAGTAGCGTATGAGATCGATGCTTGGGCACGACTCGTTCTCCCTTTGTTCGCGCTCTAAAACCCTAATACGTAGAAAAATACGGTAGAGTTACAATCCTGATTTTGTCTGTGAGACCTACACACTTGATATTTTATTGCCCAATTTTGCACCTATCACGTATGAGAAGGAGGTGCAGTAACTAACTCCTTTAGGGCGACCCCTCTTTTTGGGTGGTGCTGTCGGATAAACGGATGTTGATGGTCGTTTTGTTTTCGGCGTCGACGGCGGGACCTCAGCCATGGTCAACTTCACAGCCTCTCTACAAAACATCTTGTAATTACCCGGATGCACTGACCAGAATTCAATATTCATACATTTTCCTTGCATTCGCTGCTTGGAGCCGCTCATGCTCTTCCGGAGTCAACGACGACATTCGGCTTATTCGTGGGGCAGGACCGCTTGGTGGCACAAAAATTGGGTCCTGCTTTTTCTCTGGTGCTGGTCGTTCTTCTGTGGCTACGCGCTTTATGGGCTGTAGAGGTACGATGGGAGTTTTATTCTAAACTGTACCACTTCCAAGGACTCAAGAAACTGCTGTAACTTTGAACAAACCTGAATCCCAGTGTAATTTGCAAGCGGTGCGTTGTTTTGTGTCGGGTTTTGAGCATTGTCGTGCGATGACAGTGATGTCTTCACGGGATTCAGTTTTTCGTTCATCTGAGACGTGTTGACGTTCTGCGACATCACCGAACTCGGCTCTTCACGATACACAGCTGCTAAAAATATGTCCCTTGCATGTAGATGAGCAGCTTTTTCGGTTCCTTGGATAGCTAATGTGACTGGTAATGAGATATACTGCGTACCTCCTGCCTCCTTCTCATGGGAAGGATGAGTTTGCCCTGTTTCACAAGTTCTACTGTCTCCAGCGGTTTTATCTATTGGAGCGCTCGGTGGATTAACCTGCTAAAAATGGACAATTATTGGACGATTTGCCTCTTTGCCAAAATCATTCCACACAAATCCAGGATACGTGCAGCTTTCGGATTCATTTCCTATCTATAAGTGGCCTCAATTTGAATGCGAATCTTTTATTAGAACTGATTTGGTCTTATAGAGTGCCAATTTGTAAAAATGAACAAAACATCCTGCATCTTACGAAGGATTTATACTACACTTGATTCTACCATCGACTCGGTTGTTTGGGAGTAAAGGAGATGGGAGAAGGGGTGGGGGCACATAACATTGGTCGGTTTATTGACATGTCCTACAAAATCTGGCTTGTAACTATTTTGGTTATCTACTGGTCATTGACTTGTCGGCTAGCAAGTCAAAGTATTCGCGGTGTATCAGCTAGCAAGTCAGAACGTGTAGGACAGATCAATATGTCGACCACTGTTAGGTGCCCTCTCTCCCAACCCTCTTTTCGCTGTGGTTTGTTTTGCTTGCTTGTAGGGTAGTTCATACTAGGTGCGTGCGCTTGATGCATGCACGCGTACGTGATGAGGGATGGAGCTACTCGCGTCGCTGACGCAGCTCAGACGCAAGCGTTTAGGGCAATTTATAACAGATGCGACTATCAGGCGCACGCATTCATTTGCGAAAGATTTTCTATGAAGACCGGTCATCGCGGCGTGAAATTCTCAACCAAAAGAAAGCGCGGCCGTCGCGATGTCGTAAACGCATGCGACTAAGCTGCGACTGCGATGCGAATAGCCCCTATTCTTCATCATGTAGACGCACGCGCGTCAGTCGCACGCATCCAGTATAAATTGCACTTATCACGACAAGTTCCATGCTGCCTTCTGAAAATGTGGGTTGAAGAGAAAGAAAAATTAATTAGCCTTACCTGATGGGTGATTTCCCCTTCTTCGATCTCTGCTGTCGCTACACCAATCGAATTGATGTCGTACAGTGAAGAATGCTGAAATAAATAATATGACATCATCAGAGAAACCTACTGAAAGAGCAGCTGCTATTGCGAATGCGCTACAACTTTTTCATGAGTTTCTCATTAGGAAGATTTTTGAATCAAACCTAGGTCAAAAGCAACGGGAAATCCGGCCTTTATTTCCAGAGGAACACAGTTTCATTTGCGCTAGCAATGGAAAATAATCAACAAGGCAGTGGCGTGCGCAGAAAATGGGCGGGAGAAGGGGAAGGGGCGTGGGGAAAAGTGTGGTTTCCGCCAATCCGGGAACCCGGATGGAAGATAAAAATATTATCATTATATCACCATCAAAATTAAATTAATCATCAAAATGATCACTGAAAAATTAGAATATGGGAGCAATTCAATAGTAATTATCATTTTAAAAAGATAATAAAATTAAACAATTAAAAAATGATCTGTTGCAAAGTTTTTATCCATTCCGTAAAGCAATTTCAAAAGTTCGACCACCTTTCGGGGCACCGCCCCTCCCCCCCCCCCCCCCC
>JARK01001696.1:163090-179773 GCA_000688135.1 Ancylostoma ceylanicum
CCCCCCCCCCCCCCCCTGCGTCCGCCACTGCTACAGGACTGTGATTGTTGAAACTTAGACGTGTAAAATCCGCAAATGCTGTCTTTTTTAACAACTCTGAACACGTTCAAACCCCTCAAGGTGCTGGATGCATCATCAGTTTACCCAGGGTAAGCCTGTTGACGCCCATGGCGATGATGGGTAAATTTGTGAGCTGTTATTACGTTTACACATGGTAATGTCAATTACACATGCGTCCTCAGCAATGTGGATGGTTTCCCTCTGAAAAAGAACCAGGGAACTCACCGTCTCCATAACGTTGATTATCTAAAGTTGAGCGCAGAACAAAACCGATTAATATGGTTCAGCACAGTGGATAATATCCGAGGGAGTTGTGAAATGAAAATGATCTGCCTCATGATCGCTGCTTTTATATGGCTAGGATCTCTTGGTTGTACTGATAGTCCACGTGGCAAACAGATTTTAACAAAATTTTTCAATGGGGAACCATGGACATTCCGTCAGTACATGTCAACCCAAGAACCACTTCTTGCATATCAACAAGTCGAATAGATCCGACGGCTGAGCACTGAGATCTGAGTGAGTTTCAAGGCAGATCGCATACTTCACAGCGACGCAGTCGTCGTGGGCATTCAGTCTCAACCATTTTCGCACAACTATTTCCATACCAGTATGCACATCATTTACGGGTCTATTCATGACCAGGACAGGTTTCAACCTACCTACGCTTTTGAATGGCATGAATTTTGGAGTTAAAAAAGGGTATACCATGCTAGAGTCACTTCTTACTCAGCTATGATAGTTTGTGGTAAAGATGGCGGGATATGCCACATTTTGATCCGGAAATTCCTCCACTCGAGATGCACGAGAAGCTCAGAACCATCCCGAGAACTTTCTTAAATAGGAGCGCAGTGCAAATTGTGTGATAAGTTATGAAAACTCGTAACATTCTGTTCTCACCATTTTTCTTCCTTTCTTCCACGAGGTCGCTATGAAGAAACTGAATGTGTCGTCCCAAATAAAACATTTTATAGAGAAGTGCCGTTTTGAGATGGAGTCTGGAACCTCCAGAGATCTAATTCATCATTTAACAGGTTACCCAGGGTAAATGCGTTGACGCCCATGCCAACGGTGGGTAAATGCAGGAACCTTTAGCCCGTTTACACTAAGTAATTTCAATGATACATTCCGCCCCAGAAGTATTCATTCCATTATTCACATTTTTCCTGCCACCTGGTTTGAGATATCCACTAATATTTCATTTGTTAATTATATGGTCAATCATCCACATTTTTCGCTGCAATTTCATTAAACTGTCCAGAATGCTTCAGGTATAGGATCAATCATTCAATAACAAAAAATCAAGCTGGGTTGCATGTTACTCAATCATTCACCGCTTTCAAGTGACATGGCTTTATCCGACCTCCAGGTATTCCTACCACATTACTTGAGCAGGAACGAGTTTGAAGACGCTGTGTTAGAGGGGGGGGGGGCGCAGGATGTGGGGTTTGGTTGAGGGTTTATTTGCTTGCACCGATAATCCTGCAACCCATACCTAGAATATTCCAGCAACGTTTCCTTTCCACATCGCAACTGCTGTGCATCACTACCGCTAAGTGTTTCTGCTGTGTTGAACAACTGCTTTTATCCTGACCCCTGCCACGTAGGTGCTGGCATGTTTGGACAGAGCAGAACAGGTATCACAACAGAACTTGACGCGAGCTGCTGAGCGGTGCCAGCGACGGAGTCGCAACTGCATCACTTGGTGATCGCAGCTACAGATTATTCCTCTCCCTCTTTTTTATCCTATTTCTGGCATCGCTACGGTCTAGTCCAAGATGTTCAATCTCTATCTAGAACAGAATTATTCATTTGTTTACTTATATTTATTCGACACAACAGCTACAGTCGTTCCAAAAAATACTTGCCTCCGGCATCCACCGCCCGTCTGCTGAGCCTCGCCGCGCTTCCTATGCATTATCATACGTGCTGCGACGTGGCTCAGTCGACGCGCAGTGTAGCGGGAGGCAAGTAATTTTTGGAAAGACTATATGTGTGTGTCACACAATTAAGTCGAGGAGGTGTCGATAATGGAGACGTATGCGCGTGCCCTTGCGATGTTCTGGACAGTGAGCTGCAAAGACTGGAGAAAATCATAAAAAGGGACTTCTGAGCAGTGAGGTGAACTACTAGGTCCAGGACACTCCAGCAGGGTACAGTTATGCTCACAAGCGTCGCACTTCCTCCTTGGACAGGCCTGCACAGTGTAGAGGGTTGAATTTGAACGAGAAGGACGAAATATACAGTCCTTCTCAAAAAGATTGATTGCGCGACTGGGTCATCGCGGCGGAACCTGAACGAGGGATGCGGAGAGAGCATGCACTACGTGAGAGGGTCGAGTAGGTCCCGCCGCAACGCTAAGAAAGTGCACGCGCAATCCGTCTGTCTTTTTGAGAAGGACTGTAAATATGTACAGAGGGGACGTTAGTTACTCCAAGAAAATGTCTCTCAATTCGAGCAAACATTCTTCAGAGCAACACATCTTTGGTGGGGCCACACTTCGGAGTGGGACTACCCTATTGAGGTCTTCCACATATGTGAAGACAAAGATATTACGTATCGCGACACATGTCATCGCCTACGCCAGCACTCACTATCCCTTCATCTGATTGTGAGAACTAGTGGATCGGCGAAGGCAAGCAACCATGTCTTCAATGTTGACTCTACGAAAAGCTGGAACATTCCGTTCGACTTCCCTTCCTAACAATTTGGAATGTTTATTAAACATCTCTCGTACTTACTCGTACGATGTCTACAAGCAGATTAACATAACCGGCACTTCAACAGATTCCTATGAAAACACTTCTTAAGAAGTTCATACACATGTGACCGTCCTAAAAAAAAAAAAAAACCTTGAGATACGTAACACCCACAATAAAAAGACCAGAGTCAGACAAAATCAAATAATTCGATAAAAAAACACAAGGAAAAAAAGAACATCACAGTGATTAAAGGGTGAAAGAGAAAAGCACAGGTAACAAAAACTGGAAAGACACGATTTCAATGAGCATCCTTGGCATGAGCTCTTGCAACACTTTGGGCAGCTGCCGCTTCTGAATGGAAGAAAGCGCTGGGGATGTCTTGGCCGTAGAAGATCTTGTTGTTCTTTGCTATGGCTTCTATTCGCTTGAGCTCCAAGTATTCCCTGAACATTCAGATTCTGATACATGTCCAAAGTGCCTTTAAAAGGTTTGAGAAGACTCCAAAAATATATTCAAATTCGTTCTTACGGAGTGAGTAGAAGTCGATTCGCTTCCGCAGCCTTCTGTGCTCTGTAGAACTCGGCATCTGCCTTAGCTTTCTCGGATGCTAAAAATGTACACATCCCGAAAACGGTAACCTCTTCCAGGCTACTTTAAGAAAAGAACTATTTCAAAAACAAATACTAGCATATACTCTATCTAAACACAAAAATAACAGACCCAAATGGCTCTCGTCCTCGAGCTGGCTGATTTTCTTTTGCGTTTCTTTCTCAGCAATCGTTTGCTTATGCATGATAGCGGCCACTTGTGCCTTCTTCTCAGCTTCTGAATGAACAAACCTATCAAATATCGATAAAGTAAGCTGATACATACATGCAATCCGCGGCGCAGGCGTGAGCAGCTGCCCTATCCATCAAAAACTGTCAATAACACTAACCTATAACAGCCTTCTTTCGCTCCGTTTCCGCCTCTTTCTCGACAACCTTTTGATGCTGTGTCGCTACGAGCAACTTCGTCTACAATAAATAGGTATTAGCACTGCTGCGCGGACCCCATATACATTGCTGACCTTTTCGGCTTCCATTTGCTCATAATTGTGTCGGATTGCCTCAGGTATTTTTGGTTTTGTTACTCGAACCGCTTGAACGAATAAACCAGGAGCCATGATTGTTAAATCCTCTTGCAGGGCAGTCTTCAGGTTTTCGTCAATCTGATCTGAATAGGAAATTAGCTGGGACAGAATACCACCCGTCTGCTCTGCCGCGCCGCACCACCTATAATTCACCGTAGGTTTCCGTGACTGGAGAATCGCGGTGGGAGCTGGACGAGATATGCGGAGACAGCATCGAGAGGGTCAAGTAGGTCCCGCCGCGATTCTGCAGCCGCGGCGCTAAGAAACCGAACGCGCAATCCGTCTATCTTTTCGACAAGGACTGTAGAGGGGCGGTACTCTTTGATTCATGAATGATTCAACAACACCACTGTAAATGACTTAATAGAGGATCAGTCAGGTGCAAAGCTGAAGAAACACAGTGCAAATGCAACAAACACACGCTTACTCACCGAACAAGTCAATGTAAACTTCCTGGAGCGAATGACTTGAGCAGAACTGATTGACTTCATGGTGAACCTTGTTGAAGATGAGTGGCTTGTCGTAGTCGACTGTATAGTTCTTCACGATGTCGTACACTAAAATCATTCATGCACTACAATCACATCACATCCCTATCAAAATTCTAACAATAAGATCAATAAACAACAGCAGTTCCAATAGAGGGAAAGCTGTGAAATATGAGAAACTAGTGTGGGAAAGCAGTGCGCATCTGAGGCCGTGAACCATAGGGAGTAAAAGAAGGCATTCTACGCACTGATGTTACCATTTGCCCTTTTAATTAACCCACAATGATACGAGTTAGCCGCTACATAATCGCACGAATGCTAAAGTGGCCCGCTGTGCGGAGTGCTTTGTCTAAGTGAACAAACTTCAAGTTGACCAACCTCTACTGCAAAATCTCCCAGCGACGGCCAACCACGGCCTCTGTATGAGAGTGACAGCGAATATTCAAATTAAGCCAGATAGAGAGCAAACAAAGTCCAGACTTACCACTACTCGCACTGAGGATGTTCACAACTTCAATCCGGTCGAAATATATCATAACACCTCCACTCGTACCACAAGGGACATTCTTTGCTTCGTCAGTTTGTAACGTAACCTGAGAAAAAATAGTGAATCATCATCCAGAACTCTTGATTCTCAAGGCAGTAACACCGTTCTCCAACTGTTAGCTCAATTTGATAAACAGTGAAAAAGCCCAGGGTCTTTTTCGATGGTTCGAAGCCTGTCAGTCATGGACACCCACCAGACATGGGCATGATAAATACGAATCTTTGGTTTGCTCATTATAAAAATTGAAAACTCAAGAGATAAGAATGGACAAAAGAGTGGACAAAAATCAAACCTGAACACTCTTGTACGATGTAACGAACGGAATCATCAGGTGATAACCAGGGGCACTGACTTTGGTGAGAAGAGCGCCTCCCTAGAATTTACACGAACCAACATGAATACTAAAAATGAGAAAAAAAAATTAAGTACCCGGAAGTAAACTCCAACATGTCCTTCTTCGATGTGATGTAACGAGGTTATCATAAAAATGGATGTGATGGCAAACACCGCAAGCAGGAGTCCTTGCGGAATCATTTTGAACTGCTGCAAAAGGTATGCTAAGACACGCCTCAAACAAAATGCATCATATGATTCTACTCGGTCAATCACGTCGATGAAAATAACCAGTTTTTCCGAAAACTATAGAGTACAACAGTCTCTGAAAACTAAAACTACTGTTTTTTACACAAGTAGGGAAGCACTCCACCGGATGAACATGAGAGTACTTCGTCGGACACTGCTACCTATAGATAGTTGTACTTGTGAAATCACATCTCTTAATTGAATATTCACAATCAACTTATGTTTAAACTGAGGCTTGGAGAAAATACGATTTGGGAGTAGATACCGCATGAAACGTGAGAATCGCTTGGAATGATGTAATCAATGAGGGAAGCCATTCCAAGAAGCAAAAAGAGATCATACAGGTATAGTGGAGACGAGCAGTACAACTTGCAATCAACAACTCTGTGGTATAAAATCGTTTATATGAAATTAAAAATCAACATATACACAGAAACAAATTTGTACACTTTAAACACTTACTATAAACCTTCACCATGCTGAAACATACACATGCATCTAGACTAGGAAACTGTCATAATCTCTAGGTCAGGTAGACATTCCACTTCAAAAAATTGGAAACTCTATGCTTCACGTAATGCCGTTTGATATAAATGTATTAACATTCATCATTTAGTCTTCTTTTGCACCTTTAACTCGAAATCCAACATTTAATGAAGATATTGCCCCCAGAACGGCTATATGAGTGACGAAAAACGGTACAAAACAAGAATGGCCAAAATTATCGATAAGGAGAGCCAGAGGTGAGCCAGCGAGAACAGATCCAACTGAAACAGACAGCATCGCAAAGCACTTTCAATTACTTCGGAGATGGTCGAAAACTACTACACCAAAACAAAGATGTCTTAATGGATAAACTCACAGTTAGCCAGAAAAGAGACAAAGGCCGAGATCGCTCCAGATATGTGGCTCTCTCCCAGCTGCGAAGCTATCATACACCAAATGTTGATGGACGCGTTGACCAGGAAGCCAAGAAGCCAGCCAATCGTAGCGACATATTCCTACAGTATCAATATTAAGTGGAGTGTGAACAGCTGAAATAAATACTGCAAATGATCTTTATCAAACCGAATGTGCTTGCAGACTGGCAAGGTCAGATGGGCCAGCTTAGGTCATCAAGTCTATGACGGAATATAATGGGATATGCGGGCGTTGCAGCCTATTCTTCACCATGATGGTGGCTATGTCTGACGCACACGCGTCTACAATGTGTTTCACCGGGGAAGCTAGTAGTGAAGATATTAGAAAAAGAGAGGACGCGAGAAAGGCTGTATTCGGAGAGTTAGGCGAGAAATGCAGATCATAGGCACAAATACTCTAGTATTGCCATTTCTGGAACGGACTCCACTAAAAACCACGAATGAATCACGGCACCATGAAGGTGAACACTTGCAAACTGAAGAAAAAGTTATATGAATGCAAAAAAACCAGATCAGTCGAAGTTGTAGGAATTTGCGTCACATCATGATAAGGAGAGCCAAGTTGAGCGTTTTGATAAGGAGAATCAATTTTCATGGACGAAAAGTTATGTGGGAAACAATTGAAAAACATGCATTTTGTTGTTCGGGATGTAATTGAAAGCACGTGTTGAACGATTGCAAAACTTTTTTATTGATACAAAAATAGTCTTTTTTTAGAAATATTTTTGCATTTATATTCCATAAAAAAGGGAAACAATGCAGGTGAGTGGAAAAAGCGGCTCATAATGCCACCCAAATTTCTGAGAGAAGATTGAAGGGCGATTAAAAGTGATTTCAAACAAAACATAAGCGCCATGTAAATGGAATATTGAACTAAACAAGAATGAAACAAACCATATATTTAATGCTGAATGCTGCCACTACCAGCAGCAGACCACTGCTTCCTAATCCGACAACACGACGTGCTGAATCAACGGAAATTCTGAGACACAAGTAATCCAGCAGAGCACCAGAGCCGATATTTCCAAAAACCCTAGAAGCAGGTGGACTAAGGAAGTGTGTGTGAAGAAAATGGACCAAGAAGAGAAGGGATGGAAATTGTTGGAAAACGATAAACAAGCATGACTCTGTATGTTTACAGGAACGACCACTTGCAGGTCTTCCCTAATTTTCACTCTTCTCATTTTTTTCTATCGTAACCACATGAGTTGGGTGAGAATTTTTCATAGAAACAAAATGGCACAATTTGTTCTTCAAAAGGTTTTTCGAGGCTTCAAAAAAAGTTATACAATATTTTTAGTCTTCGTCCAGAATCCAAGGAATTTGGGGTAAATATGATCCGCTCTTACAACAATGGGGAAAAATCGCAAAAGATCCACAGGAAGAGCTACAGCGGGAGGGGCGGTACGGTCGAGCACTGGCACTGGTCAATTCATGCGACCGACCAGAGCTCATTTGTCGCACGGTCATTTCCAAAGACCACTTTGAACTCAACAGAAATTACTCAAAAATACAAACATACCCTCCTATTTCGTAGAAGACTTGGAATGTGGCGAGACTCATGCCGTTCTCTGTGATGTACAATGGAATCCACGTTTCACACACAGTCCGCACCTATGAAATGAAAACAGAAATAAGCAAATTTATACAATACCGTACTTTAAACCGCACAAAACGTGGAGTCATTTCAGCACATTCCACATACCTCCATCGAGAAGAGATATATCATAGCAACACTCCATATAACGGGGGAATACGCAAGAGAAGTGAGATTTGGAGACATTCCCGGTTTGAGAGATAATACTGGACTGACGTCGTCATGGCGCAGCACAAAGAACAGAAAACCAGAATAGATTAATGTAGTAAAACCTGAAGGTAGTAAACAGAATAAGAATATTGCAGAAACCGAAATTACAGTTTGTATGCAAAACAATAGTTCAACATACCAAAGCATACCAGTAGACTACGCCAGTAGGACCACACCACTAAGGGGATGAGGAGTCCTGCAGCAGTACTGCCACAACCCAGAACCGAGAACATTTTTCCATATGAGCGATCATTGTACCACTGAAAATAACTATGGTCTTAGAAGATATGGAGAAGGAAACACTTGAGATGATGAACCTTTGCCACAAGTTTGGTAGCAGGTACCCATGATGCGCCTTGGAGACTTCCGATGCATGCTACGGCGAATAAGATGTGAACAAACGATGAGACGAATCCTGAAAACTAAGTTTCCAACACAGTAAAATTTTCCACTTGTCCAGTATTTTTCAGCTGTGCTGTTTGTGATTATGTTTGCTCAACACTGCCTAACAAAGGCTACGGGAATCTAACCTACAAAGGACCAGACACAAAAGACTGCACTTGCACTATCTACGACACGAATAAACTATAATACTAAAACCTGCTCTGTGATTTCATCATCCAGCACCTTGTTTGATATAATTTGTAGCACGCATGAAAGCTGTTTTACATACCGAATCTCACGTTTGAATTTGGATGTCTTTTTCTCGATAACATAAGACTACGGAATGGTTAATGTGTTCCTCGGGGAAAAATTCATTCATTCGTTGATTACGTCGCAAGACATGCGTTAAACACAGTAATCGCTAGGTATCAGCAATAATAGTATTGATGTCATACCATCACATCCTGATGGAGCTACATCACCACCCTGCTATGCGGTTAGTTGCCTTGCTTAGGGAAATGTTATCTGTACCGCTTCTGATAGTTTGTTAGCTCAAATTTGGGTTTACTTTAAATTTCGTGGCACGCAGCCGAGATGTACTGTCGTTCCAAAAAATACTTGTTTCCGGTATCCACCGCCTATCTGCTGAACCGCTCCGCGCCTCCTATGCACTATCATACGTGCTGCGACGTAGCTCAGTCGACGCGCAGTGTAGCGGGATGCAACCGGCTCAACCTTCTATTTCAACTTACTATTTATGAAGAAGCAGTCTCAAGTCGAATACCCACTAATGGAAACTCTTCCACCCTCCACTTCCTACCCCAAAATTAAGGATAGATGATTTACTAAAACGACAGCTCAAGGTAGCGAATCCAGAACGTAGCGCGTTCGAGTTGCTCTGCCACCTCAAATTCAAGAATTCGCATGCTCCATTGATGCTTATTGTGAATGCTGAAGACAGATAAGCTTGAAAATGCCCACGTATGTTTACGCCATCCTATCATGATTTCTACCCTACCGCTTATTTAGAAAGTCTAATAACCTACTGGGTGTCTTGACATCCATGTTTAATTAGTCGAAATGGTAATGTCAAGTAAGCAGAAATACAATAAATGAACCACACACTTTGAAGGAAGATACAACTCACCAAAGAGTATCGACGAGACAGAAATAACGGCAAGGCCGAACGCGATTATCCTAAGGGATGATATACGATCGGACGCAACACCGAATACGAGCTTCGATAAGGTGAAACATAGGGCTTGAGCGGATACGAGCTGTCCTGAGAGCCAACACAATATTAGCAATAAGTTCAAAGAAAAGAAAAACCATAGCCGAAGGCTCAGCTTCGCTGCCTTGAATGTGTGCTGGTTTGAAATGCGACCAACTATCCTGACCATTTATTTACTTTGAAGATCATGCGCAGAAATAAAAGCACGTAACAATTCGAACGAGATCGTTCAGTATATTTCGAGCACTAACCAAGTAGAAAACAACGAGGGGTTGCAAGATGGTTCAGGCTTCATTTTATGAAGAGTTCCTAATGTCAGAGACGTGACTAGAATCACAATGATTCATCATCGTTTTCGCGTTAATAGCATATGACAGAAAAGGCAATCGTGAAAGTGATGAAACTGAAGAAAATGAGCTCAATGAAAGGCTGCCATGCAGGTATATTTAAAAATTTAAGTAAAAGAAACAATTCATACCTATAGGTTAGAAATAAAATTCACAGTAGAACCATTTTACACAGATAGCCGTAAAACAACACCTGATCGACAAAGAGAACATATGTGAAACCAAAACTTATAAAACGCTAATCCCCATTCTTTCTTGCACGTAACAAATCACAGAAGAACTCGTAAAATAAGAAAGCACAGCCTGAATTTGCAGCCGCTTTGATCTGACTTGGCCAAAGCCCCTTGAATAATCCATAGACAGACTCATTACGAACAACCATAACCATAGTTCGCAGCATGCCAATGCGGTAATCCGACGTGCGACCGAAGCCTCGTCGTTCAAAACCATTCATTTGTAGCCGATGACGAACCATGTCGAGAGGGTATAGCACCTGAAACTCAAATTTAAGGAATACATTTCAAAAAAAAAAGACGTCCACAATAAGTACACTAGCCCTGAAATTAAGATTAAGATGTGGCACAGCATTTTTCTTCGGACGGATCACTCTGCTATAACCATTTTTTTAACGGTCGACATTGGATTTGAGGTTCAACTGAAGCGGTTTCCTACAACCTACAAATGTTAAACAGAAGCGCAACACAAGTTTGACGCCAAAGCTCATTAACTCTATGAAGATTTCCAATTTCGTGTCTTGCTTTCATCGAGAGCACTTCTCTACTTTCACATTCAAACAGACTTTCTCGAAGAGTTTCCCCACAAGGGCAATTTATACTAGATGTCAGTCGCGCGTCAAACCTACCCACTTAATTGTGAAGGATTTTACAGGAGGGTAGTTTAAACTAATCAGACGCACGCATCCATTCGCCAAAGATTCTCAATGAAGTTCGATCAACGCTTCATGAATATCCTCAACGAAAGGAAGGCGCGGCCGTCACGAGGCTGTAAACGCGTGCGTCTGAGCCGCGTCAGTGATGCGACTAGCCCTATTCTTCGTCACATAGACGCCCGCACACGCACCTAAGACAAATTCGCATATAAAAACTGGTTGACGAGGCATGCTTTGTGAAAATACCGCGCGGCCGCTGCAAGTAGTCATAATGACGTAGACACGCACGCCTGACTCTGAGTTGCGACTGGGTCCGTCCCTTATCATATTAACACATGAGCATCAAACGCATACATTTAGTATAACTACCTCCATGGAAGAATACTTTCCAATTCAGATTTGTAGAAAAAAAAAACAAAAAAATGACAAAATAATTAAGTGAAGATCAAAGAATAGGGATAGAACATACCGTCTTAGCAACAGTGCCCGCCATTGCTCCACTGACAAGGGATCCCGTAGATTCATGGTGCTTTACCAACCGCGGCCATAACTCAACGAAGAGATTGTAGAGGGCAAATTGAAGGCCAGTGAATGGAGCGATTTGAGCTATGCTGGGTATCCAACCGCGAAAATATCCGCCAAGCCCCTCCTTTTCCCAGATATGAACTATTGCATGAGTTGTACCTGGAACAGAATTAAGTAGATCAACAACGAGTAGAGTCGTTCATTACTGAACCTCTGTAAACAGCCTTTCCCGACTGAGCGACCAGCCTTGTTCGAATAACATCCAGGGGCATTGCGGTTGTCATGGCTAGACAGCCCGACAAACCGCCACACACGAAGTCTGCCGAAGACCTTAGTGAGGGGCTATCGGGAGGTAGGCGGCAGCCAACCTAGAAGAGGGTGGCTGAGAAGTGCACAATTTTTCAATATATAGTTACTCTGTCGTACCTGTCGCGACAAAAATTCAAATGAAGAGAATTGTACCAATCCGTACATTGCAGAAAGACCTTGCGCCGGAACATGACCCTTCCAAAACGAATGGATACCTTCCTCTCGAAAGATCAGCCGTACTGATTGCAATACACCCTCAAAGTATTAAGATTCTTATAGAACAGTTAGAAGGGAACTAAAGAAGTGCTCAAAGAGAGACAAGAGAAATTAAAGAAACCTTGTACTTCCCAGAATTTCTACCACGGATAGGTTCTTCTTGGAGTTGGAATCGGATCTTGAGAACATCAAGCGGTTGGATTATCATGCGAGTAGCGATACCACTGGCCAGTCCTGCCTCGCTATAAAACATAGCTTCCTTGTAGAAAGATATAAAGCAAAAATGCAGATAGCACATCCAGAAAGAAAAGATAATTAGAGAGTAAAAAAGTTTATCGATTGCGGATGAAATTTAAAAAGCATATGGAGAAAACTTCAAAAATAACCTGTATTCAGCTGAAGACAGCTCCCTACCATTAATAGGCTCTGGATGATAGCCGACCATGCTTCCCTCGTTGTTTCTAACTATATTTCAGAAAGTTCATTAATCAAGAAGCATATCTTCTGCAAAAGAGAAAGAAATGCCTCTGAAAGACTCTGGAAAAAAAACGCGAAATAGAAAGTACGAATATGCACTTGTGCAAAATAGAATAGGATTAAAATAGTAACGACAGCGAATAGTAGGAACCACATCCAAAGTTCATTAAAAGGAACACAAAATAGCAATAACGAATTATTGTAGTGAATGAGATACGAAACAGAAACAAAGACATGGAAGCGTTTCAAGAGACACAATCGTAAATAGATGCTACGTGCGTCGATATAGTTGGAAAATGTCACATACGTTGAGAGAGATTCTACTGCACCTCCGCTGCAACCTACCTCTCACTGATTCATTCGAATCCGAACTCATTTCGTCCAGCATGGGCGTCTAAGGTCAGAGGCCGCGTGCGTCACTGATACTACCCGGGGTAAACGTGCGAACACCAGACAAATTTACACATCGTTAGCACGGGAGTCAACGCATTTATACTGGGTGACCTCATTGATGCATCGAGGCCCAGGTGGACACTGTGAAAGACAAAATTTCGTCATTAAATACCTTCCACAACTAAGAAAGCATCAAAATCGGCAAAGTCAGAGGCCGAATTTCGAAAAAAAAAACAAGAGCTAATCTTCTCTTGACCGCAAGGACCACTCTCTGTCCCAACATACAGGCTTAATTCACCTGGCAAAACGTTTTGCATCTCAAATATTTACAATGGGGTCGTTACTTTACAATACAACCTTTTTTAAAGGGAAAGTTTTGAAGCACAAGGTACTAATAATCATAGTTCAAAAAAAGTATCTATTCCTTCAAAAAAAAAGTGTGATAAAGAGTATAAAATAAGCTGAGGATATGAGCAGCAGCACTTTCCAGCCGATCATCATTCATTCGGGACTATCAATAGCCGACAATCTCGTAAGCTCCGCCTTCTTTGGAGAACCCCTCTTGATGCTGCTCAAACTATTTCTGGGGAAGTCAAGCGATGTCCATAACCGCAATTAACACGATTGCTAAACTTTACCTATGTAATAACATGTTTGATCCAAAAATGAATAGCATACCCAGAAGAAGCTTTGTCCGTAATCCGACAAGGTTTACACATGCTTTAAAGGCAGCACTCGCGGAAATCCTTGCATTAGAGATTTCCCCAGACTTCGGGGTTTTTCGGAGCGGCAAATTCATAGGCAGGGATGAAACTGCGTGAAAAACGCAAGAAATGCAAGAAATGAAGGCGCTCCTTACCATGTGTCGATGGTGCGGACGAGTGCTCTGCCGTGGGATGTGCGCATGTCCTGCCACGAAACCCTGTGAATGGTACGCATTGCACGCGTCCGCTGTGCCAGACCACCCACGACGATAGCGTTAACCGGCGCGTCGTGCCGTTGAAAACCCGGCGTGGCCGCGACAGCGATCCTTGTTTCTCTGCACGTAGGTCATCATTCTTCGTGTTTTTTTTTTCACAATTGTGATGTGCTCACTCTCTATTTTACGAATTGCACCTCAGCTCTGAGTCGAGGATTCGGCTGGTGCTGCCTTTAAACATTGCAGGCTAAGGGTAGTCCTACAGAACCCCGCGGGAATGAAGAACAATTTCCAACATATGCTTTCATGCGTCACGTTTGCGATGATGTGGCCAGCAGATATGCAGATGCTTGTGGCAGCCTTACATCTTTCATGAATGCCTGCACCTGGTGCATCTACCATAAAATCTCAGAAAGAGAAAAGATAGAATACCCAGATATAATCCAGTCTCCATTGAATGCGTCACGTATTCGGCTACCTATCTTTTCACTTCTGAAACGCGAAGGAATCCTCTTTGACAGTACTACATTCAAATGATGTACGTACAGCAATAAAAGGGAAAAGTGTGTACGTTGCAAGACCAGTCTACGCGCATCTGATGTCTTACATGATGGTCTTTCTTTCTTATTTGGATAGTCGATCGCTCTTCCAGCACAAATTTCATTTTCACTGGCCGACATAGCCTTTGTTTCTAAACTAGAGTACAGTACTGAACTTACCTATGTCTTCCCTACTTAGATGAATCTCTTTCTGCATCTGAGGCAATAATACCATTGGTAGTCGTCGAAACAGCACATACGCCACGTAAGATAGGAACGTGAGAACAAATCTCACCAGCAGCGGAGGGCCGACAGGGAGTTCAGACTCCATCAATAAGAAGCACCAAGCCACTGAAGATAACAGTGATTCTGCAAGAAAAAGAGGTGCTGGGCAGCAAGGTGTGATAAGGAACAGGAAGGTGCAGGAACAAAAACTGGAATTATAGCAGATGTTTGCAACTGAAGAAGCATTAAAGTAGCAAGTGACTCAAAGTGACGTAGAATGAGCAGCTGTTGAATAGCGAGGCAGACAACTGGATGAAAACCTGTGACAGTGCAATCAATCCAGCGCTTCCAGAATTTGGAGCATTTGTGGGCAATCGTGGCAGTATGGCGAAGATCTTTGTCAATAACACGACGGTATAGATGAGCCAACATGATGGGAATGTATTGCAGGACGCGGGTGGATAAAAAGTGAAAGAAAAAAGCCGAGATCGATCGAAGCGACGTGAGGCTTTCCATACACACTGAACGCAGTAATCTGCTGCGATAAGCGGCACGTATATATTTCTGTGCTATGACGGCTACCACAACAAACGGCAATTGTCGTTCCATGATAAAGAGTGGGAACGACGGGAAGAGACGCCATGTGCACTACTGATCATGTTCTAGGGCCTGGGATGGAGTACATATGAATAAAAGAAATCCAACTCTAAAAAGAACAGTGGTATGATGAAGTAGTGTTCCGAGAAAAAGGGACCTAGGGGGGGGAGCACTCATAAGGTTTGGCCTAAGCTTTGAACTTAGCCCTAGGCTTGTGCAAGGCCCTAGACTAGGGCCTACGCTTGGGCTTCCAGGGAGGTGTCTACAACCACTTACAGGGTGAGCCTCCCCGATTTCCTTTTCGCAAAGCTCTGTGTAAAAATAATAGAAGTTTCTATTCCAGTGTGAAATGATCGTAATTCAACACCAGAGGTACGGATCAATCAAACCACTTTGTCCTGGAAATCTGAGCGCAGATTCGCGCAACTTTCATTTCATCGAATCATAATAAGAAGTGAATGACTTACAAACATCTAGCGCAAAGCAATAACTCGTCTTTTTGACTAAATTTTGTAATTTCGTAAGTAATATTTCAAAATGAGTGAGGTTTCCTACTCATTTAACTTCACTAAGCACTGCTTAAAAAACTGGAGCAATGATGAATCACAGGGCCATGGTAGATTCCAATGCTCTGGACCAAGCAAGCGCCACGCGACACGATTAATCAAGAATGAGAACGATGGAGTAAATAAAAAACGCGGACGCGCAGACAACCAGAGTGCTACGATGCAAATGGAATGACATGTGACAGCCAAACCGCACCACTAAAACCTGCTGCGTATAAAAAAGGAGGAGAGGATGGCGAGTGCACTAGAGGGAACGAAAAAAGCTGTGTACGCCTCGACAGTGTTGTCAACTTCCTCATGCTCACCCCAAATGTACATGAGTGTGACAGAACTCATGAAAAAGGTGTAAAGTCTACAAAAACTGTTGGGTGACATTTTCCTCTCATGAGGCCAGTTTTTCCATTAATAAACTTCAGAACGCCAAGGTTAAGGGAAGTATCATGAGCACAGGGTGACAGGAAATTATGGAACAGGTTCGAATTATTCCTAACTTTCAACCAAAATAATGCCACTGAGTATGTGAAAAAGTGTACACGAGGGGACAGTCTTCGAAATGATCTTCAATTGCTTCATTACTCTTCTATTCGTTCCCGAAATAAGGTACATAGGATTTGCCACAGCTTTCTAAGAGTCCATGGAAATTCATACTACTTTACCCAAGATAATGAACTCCGCTTCGAAAGTCCTTGATCAAGCAGTTGATTGTGAGTACGATACGCTGCAGATCATAGGTGGAATAGTTGTGAGAACGGGTCCGTGAAAGTGAAGGTTGGGAAGAAAAATGGCGGTTGGCTGAGTGAACGTCACCGTCGATCGGGGGGGGGGGGG
>JARK01001696.1:180067-209504 GCA_000688135.1 Ancylostoma ceylanicum
ATCCGGGACCCGACTGCAAAACTCTAATGTGAGAACAAGTAACCACTATGTAGTGACTTCAAAGGAAAATTTACTTCATGCATAGATTGCATATTGTTATCAGAACTGCGTGCCAAATTTCTGAAAAAATGCAGACGCGCAAAAGTAGGGCCCGCGCTGCGCCCCGTCTTGGGCGCCTTTTTCAAATGTCAGGTTGCTAGGAAATAGAGGAAGATTTGCTCTTTCCAAAGATATCCAAACCTCCTTAATTGCTTTTGAACGCACGTCGAAATTTTTGTACCAAGTTGGGCTTTTTTCGAACTTTGAGTGGATTTTTCAGGATTCGTTGAAATCCTTTTCCGGATGTCAGGTTGCCAGCTTGTTCAGCTGACGATTCTGCGTCGATTGATACCTGGATGCAGGATGGAAGTTCGCTGGCAAGCTCGGAATGGCGACTGGTGAGAACGCTACAACGGGCGTTCTCATTTGCCCTTGTCTGCGTCTCTTCACTCTCTGTACTTCCTCGTTTTGGCGATGAGAATGCCCGTTATAGCGTTCTCACCATTCACACGTTCAGTTTTGCAGTCGGGTCCCGGATATTTCTGAAAATAAATGTTGAAAACTCAAAAAAAAATCATTCTTTCTCAGGTCGATTCTCATTCATAAATTCCCTTCAGCTCCAATCTCTGAATATTTTCCAGTAGTACTGTTACTCTANTTCGTACACAGATGAGCTGAAAATCTTCTTCAGGTTGGACAACTTTTCCCACAAATGATTCCACCGGCCAATACGCTTTTGGGATCATCCATTAGCAGAATCCTTCCAAAAGATTCTGCCAAGAATTTAGCCAAAGACGTGTTCAGGTGAGCGTATAGACCATTATCCAGGAACTCTTTCTATTATGCTTTAATTATGTAAAGTTTAGGGCCGTCCATCCAGCAGCTGAGAATGTAGATGTGGCTCGGATGATGGGACGTTGGTTCACGGTGATCAACTCGCCTCACGTAATCCGTGAAGCTTGCACCGTACTCCACTGTTGGTTTAATTACTTTTAATAATTTTTATTGCATATAACCTGGATATTCATAATTTCAACTTCAGTCGGCGCCCTTACCAACAACACTTACTCGGCTTCATTCACGACACTGAAGTTCTACCGAGAAGGAAATCCCAACGGATCTCCAAGGTATCCTGGAAAACTCTGTTCTCAAGCCATACACAGTAACTGGAAACATTCAGATTTGCTCTTGGTTATGGATTCAAATCCGGAGAAACTGGACAATTCGTGCTACACAGCAGTAATTCACCCGATGCTGAGCCATGTGAGTCACTCACAATTTTCTGGATATTCCTGCAAACAAAGCTACTCTTTTCAGTCTGGGTGATCAAGAAGGGTCCGCTGAATGAGTACAACCAGTACGACTACGCCATCATCTCGACATGGGTTCGATTCCCAGTATTTGTTAACCCCCACCCCGTCCCCCAAAGTGATGGTTCCACCCAGGGTTGGCTAAAAAAGTGAAGGTTGGGTGAGACTCATTCTCAGGGTATTCCGCCTATGCCGCAGATGACATGACTCATAGGGTCAAAATCGCTATTTTCGACGGTGAACTACCTTACGTTTCGATGTGATGTTTTTGTGATGAGGAGAGAAATATTTTCTGTCTTGCATTTCTGTGTATTTCCGCACTTATTGAGTTCAGTGCCACTATATTAAAAAGGCTATATTTTCTTGTAAAACAACCACTGTCATCAGAAAAAGTGGATGATGGAGAAGAAGAAATTGAAATGAGAGATTGATTCCATAACTTTCTGTCACCCTTTAGTTGTATAGATCAAGACCTTATCCTCCATGTGCGCAAAGCGAGCGCAACGAGGTAATAAAAGGAATCTGGAGTTGAAGAAAAATAATAGAAGTGAACATTGGTAGGCATGAAAATGAATGCGAAGCTGAGGCGAATCAAAAAGCATGTGTTGCTCACCCCGCTTGTTTCAGCTAGTCACAGTAATGGTGCAGTAGGGGAAACAGCAGTTCCTGATTCTCTTTTCAGCTCAGTGCTTACCAGAAATTATGACAGGTTGAGAAAATGAGAGCCTCAGACAGAACACCTTGTCGATTTCTGATAGAGGTCTATATGTGACCAGTCTATTCCGACAACAGCAACGGAAAAAGACATTCAAATTGAGGAATTTCTGGAAGCATATCTATACAAGCAGACTTTTCGTGAGTGTATCACTAAAGTGCATCAATGCGGTACCAAAAGACTTCTTGATCACAAGAGACGAAGACCTCGAAAGAAACAATACCCCAAAGAAGTTGTCAGCACAATAAATTACGATAAGAGCAGAATTTCGGATCACGATAATACGCTCAAGAGGCTAGATGTGCAGAAATGAATCTTCAATGTGCGGAAAACGTGAAATTAAAAACAAAGGTGCGAAACGGACACCTACCAAAAGAATGATCCGAATCATTAATGGTCGCATAGTGCTTCTGTTATCAGAGAGTTTATTCCGAAACGAAAAAATACGCAGTAATACTAGGAGAAGTCAAGCAAACAGGTTGCTTCCAACAGGAATTACTACTTGTGAAGTAAATAATGAATGCGCACCACACAGTAGCAACTTTTATAAAAAGAAGGCGTCGATTGCGCATGTTGTGCAGAACACGAACTGCCCCAAATTTTACGACTATTTATCTAAAAACTGACGTGTGAGGGTTCTGCAGGTTCTAATCGTGTGCACCATGACCGTTTACTTCGAGAATTAGCCTAGTTCACTACAGTACTAGCGATCTCTAAAAATCGGCTCTGATTTCTATCTCCTGACACCGGTAGCTCATAATAACTGCCCTCAAGCATGGACGAATTACTGTATGGTGTATTAACCGTAGCTACAGCCGCTGACACTACTAGCCGTCTGTTAAATTCACAGGGTGTCATTTGAATTGTTTTTAGTTTTTTTTCTCGCTTACCGTTCCCTTACTGTGTTACTTAGGCATGGGGTTATGTGCTGATTGTGAGTATTTCAGCCGATCATCGGGAATTTCGGCCTGCTTGTCCTGAAAGCCCTGTGCTGCTTCTGAAGGGCGAATTAGTAAATGACATTCGTTCGGCCAATTGTTGTGGACGACGATGTGACGCTGAACATCCATCAGGTAACGAGAGGCACGTGTTTTTCTTAGCTTTTATTGTCGTATTTGAATTGTCAGGAACTGGAAACTGACGTTTCAACAGCATGGAATGACGTCCATACCCTACACCGAGTGGACCAGTGCCATTGGAGTCCCCCATACATAATTGTCGACTGTCCCGGGTCACATACAGCTTCTTTGCTGTTTATTTCCGTTGTTGACGTCTGGGCGGCAGAACTGTCCCGAAGAATTAAGATAATTGAAAGAAAAAACTGGAGATAACAGTTAATAATTTTGATTTTTGATTTCGATAATCCTCACAGAGGCAAAAATTTTGTGCTGATACAAAATGGGCCATAAAAACACTAACCGCTTCCTTTTCTCCATGTTCCAAAGTTTTTCCAAGGTTTGCTCTTTCCTTCCATCCATAATTTTGATGAGTGCTCCTACATATACTGACTGTTATCACTGCCAGTGAATCTCAAATTTGTCTGGGTATACAACATGGAGAAAAGGCGCGGTCATAAATGGGTAAATTTTCAAATTAAAAAAAATCTGTAAAAACGGAAGTGCGAAACTCCTACATTGCTGATGCTTGCTGCTACAAACTCTGCTTACACTGAATAGATTAGACTGCTGCTGTCTATCCATGTTTCCAACTGCTGCCGAAGATGTGGAAAAAATTTCCCCTAAAGTGACTAATAGATTCATAACACCAACTGGGATTCCCTCCACAGTTCCCAAGATAAACAGACCTGAACCTCGATCAGGCTTGAGCCATTCGGAGAAGATGCGACGGGTAACTGATCATAGGCTATACTGCAGCCTTTTTCTCCCTTCCATATGAATTTGATGCATGCATTACAGGGCATTTTTACTGCACTTCCTTTATACTCCTTTCCTTCAGGTCTCATCCTCTTTTTTAGCACATACATATTTTGTTTTTCCTTCGATAACTTACTGGTCATTTCCGGTTTCAAAGCAAGTATTTTCATTTCAGTTTAATGGATGCTTTGTTCTTGACTTCCTCACTTGCTGTATTTTGCCACGAGTGCAGCAAATAAATTAACGAATTCTTTCACATATACCCCGTTTGCTCACTTTAAGTCTTGGTTTTCTGCAAGGTAGGAGTTTCCGATTCAACCACTATCAGTTCGAAAAAAATCTAGAACTCCTTTCCATAAAAACCTTTGGTATGTAGGCTGTTGGCCTTTAACAGCTGTAAAAATCAGAAACAGAGTGAATAACCGATTCTGACGGGAGAAAAAACAACAGCCCAACCAAAGGCACAAATTTTGAAAGTTAGCACGAAAGTAAGGACTCTGAACGCTACGGAATATCGAGAACTCCCGAAAGGGTTCCACTCATCCTCAACCAAGTAGATCCCGTCGGAAAGGCCAAGTATTGTCAAGCCGAGAGCTCACCTCGCTTGTAGACGACGATGCTCTCAAGTTCATGTCTCTCAAACTGTGTTTATACTTCTTCGCAAGGGGATAACGTCATGATCATGATCAGGCTACGACCTCATTTTTACCACAAACACATTAGCACCTTCCGATAGTGACGATCTGTTTTGAGCTCCACTTTGCTGAGCCAATGTGTTCTTTTTTTTTGTCCTTATGTCTGGAAGACATTCTTCCATTATTGAAACTTTTGACAGCTCCAAAAAAGACGTGGTACTTTACACGGCCAAGAAGGATTTAGCTGATGGTTGTTCGTGTAGTTAGTAGGTGGGCCGGGGAAAAGAAGGAAACCAATATGGGGGAGAATTATATCTCACCAACTTAACAGTAAGGTGAGAACCTGCAAAAGGCGAGCACTTCAAAGATTCTGGACAGCACTGAACTTAGAACAGTGCTAAGAGTGCTCAGAAACACAAGATAATGCTGCACTTTGCATTGCTTAAACCCCATTTCGTTAACGTTTCAACAGCATGGAATGACGTCCATACCCTACACCGCCTCTGGATTTAAATTATTCTAGGAATTAAAGAAGACTACTAAAATTATGTAGTTTTGATTTCAAAGCTGCGAAGAAATTGAGCAATTAGAACTCCATAATACATTTCGTTAATCTCTGCTGGGCAGAAACAGCCGGATCGGGTAAATGATACTCAACACTCGTCATACACCCATTCAAGAAAGCAATCCCTCGCTAACATTCGAATAACTGCATGTTATTCAAAGCAGAACACACAACAACAAACGTAACCCGTGTCTTTCAATGCTCACGTACTGAATCACGCGGGCGGACGACACGCACATGGTGATGTCAGTTCAGCCAGACGATTACGTTTCTCCGCCGAATTTCCATTGCACTCCACACCACCCACTCATATGACGCTTCTCCGCCACGATTCCCTACTGATTAGCAAAAAGAAAAAGGAGCAAACAAACAGTAAAAACACGTTCGGTTGGATGACACTGTACAAAGAGTTACTAGAACATGTTATCCCGTCATGGATTAGGACAAATCTTACTTGTACATATTACCACGATCAATGCGGATGAGGAAAATCCACCTAAATTTCAACAAGTACAAGATAAGTAATAGTTCAAATACCTCACACGTTACGAATTTAGCGAGTCATGATAAAACCCGAGTACGATTCATGCATCGATTATCTAGAAGTGACGAGTGTCGAACACTTATTGTATTCGTCCGTGTTTACCCCTGGTTAACCCTGGTAATTTGGCAAATTTGTGGACTTGCCATCCTGGCAGTTCAGGATACAATCGCATAGAGCATCCTACCAGTACCACTTGACTGATTAGACGCCAAGTACAACACTCACAAGTGGGTAAAGTTTGACTTATGGCCGATGTAGAATTCCATGGTGGTGAACTCAACCCCAGAGCTCCCCACCACGCATGAGGTAACGAGTGCATGCACATATCATTCCTGTCCGCACCACTGCTGGGGACACGCATGTGCGGCGAGCTGAGCTCATTGCACTGAAATGAACTGATCACCATCTTATCGCGCCGAAGTATGGGTAGAAGTGGATGGCCTCGGAGTGAAGCTCCACGGGTGTTTCGCTCCTAATCCTACCGGCTCTCCTTCGATCTCTTCAGCATGATGGAGAGCTTAATTCATTTTTTCTCCAGCGCGATGAACTCAGCTCGCTGCACATGAGTGGTGCCAGCAGTGACGCAGATGGGAAAAATCTGCTATGCCACATTGCGTGAATGTGAGCTGGTATGCAATCAGTGCTTCTAACGACGAAAAACGAGTATTTTGCTACGGGCAGTACCGTCTATCCGAGACGACGGGGCCACCGACACGGCCGAAGATCCAGAAGCGGCGCGGCTGTGACGTGGGCGACTTGGCAGCATACAGCATACGTTATAGCAGCGCCTCTGGATCCCTAACCGCGTCGGCAGTCTCATAGTTTAGAACAGACGGTTTAGAACTTTGTTACGGGCAGCAGGTCTGGTTCGTAACTAATTTTTGATCCAGTGACTCATCGTTCGGTTACTAACACTCTCGTCACTGCACAGCAGTGCTCCAATATTTGCAACGATACACATTGCTGATGATCTGAAGAACAGCGTGGTCGACGAGTGCTCTCGCAGTCCAAGGCGGTTTATTATGTACCGGACTGAGCAAATAGAACAAACCAGAATACGAAGAAAAAAATGGAAACAATAGCCATCTTTTGTAGGAACATAGCAAAGGAAACGGAATGGCACTCTCAACAAAATGGCGAGCTGGCGCCTACCAGAAACCGAGAAGCGTAAAAAAAGGAAAGAAGTACAGTGAACAAAGGCAACTAGTCAACTAATAAAACGCCATATTACCACAGCGGGCAAGTCTGGATACCCGGGCAACTGGGATGTGTTTGTTTTCGTACAACGCGCATTCGGGTACGTCACATACAACAACACGTCTCCCTGCCGCACCACGCTGGCAGGGGACCACCGGTGCGAGCGAGCGAGCGAGCGAGCGCGTTAGAAGTGTAAAAGAGTGGAAACACACAGGCACAACAGAGCAAATTAGTCACCACGCGAGAATGAATCAACACCAGAATCTTTTTTTGGGAATTTTCACAGCAAATACACAGTGGGGGCACCCGTAACAGCCAACTACCGAAAGCGAAAACAGTATACCAAAAATAGACGGGGGGAGGGGAGCGAACGAACACACAGAATGCGATGAGGCGAATCGGAAAGATGGGAAGCGATGCACAAGTACAAAACAAACATAAGCCGATGAGAAATGTTGTGTGTGAGAGAATGTAACCGGTGATTGACGGGACAGGAACCCGAGGCAGTTGCAGCTTATCCGCACCATTTTTAAACTAATTGACGAACAAAAACTATGCATGGGGCATCAATGAGGCACAGTTTTCAGAAAAAAAACCGTTGCTCAAAAACGTTACCTAGAACCACGGTTTAAGTAAGGAAAGTGGACAAAAAATGCGCGATTCATACATCTTTTTGAAGAAGCGGGGCTAGAGCCTCCCTCATTTTCCTCAATTATGATGCAAGGAAATACTAGATCAATTTTGTGGAATTTGCTTCATCACCAATAGTTCTCAAACGCGAATCTTACTACGTAACTAAGTCAAAAGCTCACCACAAACTTAATGGCATATAACAAACTGAGACTAAAAACTATGGCATCTACTACTTCCTACCTAATGACTACTTACTTTCTTAACAGTGAGCCTTTGAGTGCTGGAACAGCTTCAATATAGTGACTAGGAACAGTAAATTTTACCAAAATCGTGCAGTTACTAGAATTTTTTTCAAAGTTATCACAAGAAACAGTGCGGATAGGTAAAGAACCACCAGGATTTCTGTCCGGATCATTACGAATAGAACCGAAGTAGGGATCATGTTGAACTGGGTAGGAGCCCGTAGAAAATGCACTGAGGAAGGCAACGATGGAACGAATTGAAAACAGTGCGCAGAACGGGGGTGATCGAAGCGCGCGACAGCACTAGAACCATGAGTGGAGGAATGACTCGAACGGGGGTGGGTGGATCGAGGAAGTGAACGACGTATGCCGGGCCACTCAGCAATGCCTTTGTACTAGTTGTAGACGAGTAGCGACGCGTTCATTCCAAGTCGCAAAGATCCATAGGTACAGCAGTTGTCGATCCACCCGCAGCCATGTCTTGAGCGCGTTCGAAGTCCGATATACGCGATTTTAGTACAGCCAGCTTAGAATGCAAATCCGCGTAACGTTGACGAGTCTGAAATGGGCAAATGACGTGAGAAAAGCGTTTGCGACTATGCAATGCAAATTGAGAGAAAAATTGAAAATGCTAACTTTTAGCGAAACAATAGGCTATTTCGAAAGCGTTACTGTCAGAATTCAATCTTAACAAGGTTTTAACAATTTTAACGGTTTTAAACAATGCATTCGTAAACAACTTCAAGATAATGAGGAAATTATGGCCATGGAACGGTCCCCCTACAATAAAGCAGCAAAGGAGAAATCTATTATGCAGATGAAGAAGAAGTAAACTGCAAGTAGCTGAGTTCCCGAAGATCCATAACACCGGAAAACACCCAGTGGGCCAATTTAATGCTACTGAGCAATGCGTAGTTCATTTTATCCGGAGGTATCACGCTAGAATGATTTCAGCCCATAAAACTAGAAAAAATGAGGGTTGCTGTTTTCTTATTAGATATGTGGAGCTTACAAAAATACAAAAACTATCGAATTCTCAGAATTTCTCAACGATTTTCGAAGAGCTGAAGAAAAAGAGTATAGTGAACCGAATCAAATGCAAAACATATGATACATGACATCACGTACAACCAGGTAGTCTTAATTTAAAAAAAAAAGAAAAGAAATGAAATGATAGTGACAAGTTACGTCACCAATTTTACAAAAATAACACGAACCTTTACAAATTCAGGATCTTTATCGTAGTGAGCGAACCGCTGTTGTATAGTTTGCTCTATCTGAAATGATTCAAAATCTGATTCTCTCGCGATGCACAGAATATTCATGAAAACATACGACAGAAAGTAAGAAATTAAATAAATGCAACCAAACTCTAACGAATTTTTATAGGAGCTACAGCTGCTTACCCTAGCGATGTCCTTACGATTGTCCACGGCATTCTTGAGCTGTATTTCAAGCTGGCGAAACTCCTTAGCTACCTGTAAATACGAGATGCAATAAAAATACTCCATTTATTGTGAGGCAAAAACATTGATCAGGTAGAAACCAAACCATCAACTTACCTCATTTAAAGCCCTATAACATTCCATATACTCAGGATATTCTTGCTGAAACAGAGCGAAATACTTCTCCGCTTCATGCACAGTTTTTATCTAAAAATAAAAGTTGATAGGATTTTATGGAAATGAACCAGAATATGAATAAAATGTGTGATCATCTCCAAAACTCACCTCCCCGTAGCTTTTATCCCAATCACATGAAGGCTGCGTAGGTGAAGACAAACTACAAGGTGAACTGAGACGTGAGGACGCTGTGCTGCCACCTGAGCGGGCCGGAACCGTTTTCTGAAAGGGAAACTAAACCGATGCGGAAAGTCAACCACAAAACAAATGGCGGCAAACAAAAAGAAAAACTGCACGTACCTGATTATGTTGAGGATGGTTAGTAGGGTCTTCAGGTGGACTAGCACTTTCTTGGCGCGGCCGTTTCCCGTCACCCTGGCGTTGCGGAGCAGGCACGTGAGCCTTTCGCTTATTCACCGACGTAGTTTCATTAGCAGGACTACTACGATAACTACTGGAATAGATCACATTAACAAATAGTAACATAACAAGGAGTAAAATTAATGAGCAGCTAAGCAAATATTAACTCACGAGGGAGTTTGTTCTCGACTTCCATTCAAAACCGTATTAACATTCTTTGGAGGGGTTTTCCGCATGGGAGCCGAGACAGCTGATGCTGGGCGGGAGTTGGGAGGGGTGGGAATGGCTGAAATAAGGATCTCTTAAAATGTAACAACAGCAAAAAAACGCGTGAAAATACAATTTTGAAATAAGATTGTCAAAAAAAGAACTACCGAAAATCCAAGTTAGCAAAGGTGAAGTTAGTAAAAGTGATATTTTCTAAGCATTGTGACAGAACGTAGGGAAGAAAACGTTCCAAGAAGGAAGTCGAAAGAAAAAATGGATAATTCCCGAAAGTCTAGGAACAGTAAAAGCGATATGGAGAGAAGCATTGTGTAGGAAAAGGAAGAATGCTAGTGAAACTGCATGAAATCAAAAAAAAATTGGCGAAATTTCAAAGAAACAAATAAACTTGCATGAAAAAATCTAAGGTGACGTACCTTCAGGACTAACTGTTTGACCGGGAGCTGAAGACGAAGAATTGCTAGAGGAGTGACTAGGAGCTTGCATACGTTCCATTCCACTTTTACGCATTGGGGCAAAGGAACTACTTTTCGTCTGCGACGAGGATAGACCTTGGGTTACACGTCTAACATAAGCCTTCTCCTCTTGGTTATACCATAACCACCGCGTATCAACCTGAAATTAAAATATCGCTTAAAAACCGCCCCAGTTACTTTTAGAAGCATTAAGACCTCACCTCCCCGTAAAACGACGGTTTGAGGGTAAGCTTATTCGAATCACCACTATTAGAAGGTTCAGAAACTTCGCGAACAATGTCTTCTACACGTCGCTCAATACCCGCTTCTTCATTCAATCCATCTTTACGTAGTTGGCGCAGTATCTGAAATGAGTGAGGACTACTAAAGGTCATAAGCGGAGTCACAAAAAATGAAAACGTACCAAATCGGCACCAGAGAATTTTCCAAGCACGACTAGCTGAATAATCCGTTGACGAAGCTTCTTTTTCCGCAATTCGCCATTCAAATGTTGCGTAGGAGTAGCACGAGGTGTACCCGATGACCCTAGAAATTGCAGGAACAATGAGCACAAGTCCTCATGAGGGCTCATGAAAAAGGAGAAGCTATAAACTGCGAAATATTCCTTCGACCTATTTTTCAGAAGTAATATAGAATTTGCGCACGTCCCTCACAATGATTCGAATAGAAAATGCAACGGAAATATGAGAAACACGTATAAATAAAACATGGTTACTCACCGTTATTCTGCGAAGAAGCATTGCCATTGGAACCCGTAGAATTGGCAAACTGGAAAGTCCTTGTTAAGAAAATAAGCAGATATTCACATCAGCTGATAAAATTATCGATAGATTTAAAACCTTGCTGTAGGCTCGTTGTAACCTTGTACGAAACAAAAAAAAAAACCCAAGGTCTCATCTAGACTCTGTCGCACATTTTCACTGCTGGGTTCAAGAAAGTCGCAGAAACCGGTCAGAAAAGTAGTTCGATCTCACGCGCAATACGCTATGAGCTAGACCGATCACTTTAATACGACGATCGATGAGACGCATGCAAGTAATCAAGGGTAATTCTACGGAAACTACAGAAATTGTGTAAAGTACCAGCATTTTCAAACTGAAAACCCACCTTGTTAGGGCTGATACGAGAGGATGGAGTATCAAGAGTGCGTGTAAGAAGTGGTGAAACATTGCGAGACGATGAGGCTGACCCGACACGTGGTGTACCCGATTTAAGCAAACTACCCTTTTGACGATGTCTAAAAATCGAAAAATGAAACATTTGTAAGATAAAGTACTAGAAAACATAGTAATAATTATGTAACGAACAATTTGCAGAATAAGAGAATCCCATAACTTACTTCGTTACATCTTTTGTACCGCGACTTTTCTCCTCTTCAATGAGTTTCTGGGCGCGTTCTCTCGTATCCGCAAACGACTTGTCTGTCGCTTGGATCTGAACAGAAGAGAATAGCACAAAAATTCATATCACAACCAAAATACCCATTGATAATAAGAACAAAAATAAGAAAATGGATATTAAATCTCTTCCGCAATTAAGCTTATTAAATAAAGTGACATTTTGCAACGTAGCGCACATAAGTTCTAATTTTATGAAACACCGTGATGGAACAAGTTTCTAGCCTTTGTTCGTAATAAGTTTATTCGACATGCGTTCCCGAGCTTCGTGTTGGAGAGAAACAGGCCGGGCTGGTTTCGCACACAACACTAATAGCAATCCCCTTGCGAGTTCTTCCCAATCAAAACGCTCGTTCATCTCCCACCAACTTACCCATGTGATCTAGCGGAAATCAAAATTTATTGCGATGAAGAAGAATAATCTCACTGAAAAAACCCTTGCCAATTCTAGCGTCACTGAAAATTTCCAAAAAAAAAACTTGTGCTTTCCGAACCTTTCCATGGAATACCTGATATTTCTCTTCCAAAATTTATCGCCTTTTCTTGTGGATCCGAAAAAAAAAGAGAAAAAAAGCAAAGCCCCGACTTCAGTTCATGCAGAATTGTTACTGCCCAACTTTCCAATATATTGTAAACAAATGATATCATTTTAGAAAAATAGTTAAGGACAACGACTAAACAAACAACTAAATGCTTATCAGGGCAGGAAGTACGCGAGCATTACGCCACTGTGTAGTACAAGCATCTGAACCCTAAAGTGAATGCGATAACGCCAAGCAACAACGCTTGACCCGGTTACATATGACATGACACGATCGATCCGAGAAATTTTCGTCGCACATAGCTGGAAAAGGTTTCACATGGACTGTTACAGCGCAAATAAGGATTAAATGCTATTTTCTGTTCGCGTCCCAACAACATTGCAATTTAGAAATGCCTAGCAAAAAATTCGTCAGAAACTGCCTTAATCTGCAAGAAAACGACTGGAAAAAAAGCATCTCAGATCTGAGTATTACCCACCAATTGTATTGCTTCAAACGTTGTGAATAGTATTTCATCTCAGAGTTGTTTTCGATATTCTCACATGAAAAGAGTCATCAGCAACCATTGATCAAAATGCTGTGCGTGATTTCTCTCAAAGCTGCCGAAAAACCGGTTATCGAGCTCCTTTTTTGGTGAGCTTTTGGGTGGAGCCAAGTGGGAACAACGAGGTTCCTCACAGTGCACTCTGAGGGAGAAAACCTGAAAAAGTTTCCTACTACTTATGAAAACTCCTCAACACACGCTCCATAGCATAATAGGAGATGTGCTTCAAGTGTGCTAGAAAGGAAGAGGAAGGTACGGGATGGCTCCGTCGAGAAGCTCACCAAAGGACGGGGCACGCAATCGGATTTTTGGCGGCTTCGTACTCAGTCACGGAAACCATTTGGATCAACAGCTATTGGCAATTCTTTCCACATCAAAAAAACATTTTTGATATGGTACTGTGCCCTTAAGGCGAACAGCATCCAATGTGTATATTATATCTCCGAATGCAAGCTTATAATCGATTAAGAAGTTTTTAGGATAGAAAAAGTTGAGCCACGAGGCAGTCATTCTTACACGAAACGACCAACTGTATCAAATAGGAGAGCCTAATCAACGAATTAATTAGCTTAATAAATTGGAAAATAATCGATAAGCCTATGACGAAAAAAAATTGGAACGCCAAATGATCGAAAATGATACAGTTAATCCAGAAAGCAAGGACAAAATCGAAACTAGAGTAACATACAAATTCGCCTCGCTCAGGACATTTTTCGCAATCGATCGTCATGCATTTTCACCGCTATTCGTTTCGAGAGCGTTCCACAATGTTCCACTTCACGACATGCAGACGACCAAGAGAGCCAAGAGACAGAAAAGGAAGGGGGGGGGGGGTGGGGGACGGGGAAGGAGTGGATGGATTAGACGTTCCAAAACGTTCTTGCAATCCTTGCTGTGATTGTTACCATAACCAACGATTAAATATAGCTGTAAACTCATCTGCACCTCTGCAGTCATCTTTATCAATATCTACTACGAGCAGCGCTTTGCCCACTGCCCTTTACAAAACAATTTTCGTACTAAATTTGGGCAGAAACGAGACATTCTCCTTGCATAATAAAGTAAAACGTTCAATGACCAATGTTTTCCTCTTTTTTCCTCTCCTTCTCCGAACACAGTAAATTCGATGCTATGGTACTAGAGCTTTTCCCAAGCCGGCAACGACTAATCCTGCGTGGGGTAACTCGCGGCAAAAATACATAGAAGCCGACGAGGCGGAACGTGCACCTCTCGCATTCCATTGCGGGCAATGTGGTGTTCGATGTAAAGCAAACAAATCTTTCATACATTAATCGTGGGTTTCGTTCCGCCACATAAGAAAACGATCGATCTCAGCACCGCTTTCACGACATGTTCATGATGGTAAGTGAATCGCACTTTGATGCTATTTTCTAAGACTAAACATTGTTTCGTCTCACGAGGAGATTCAGTAAATGAGGGTACCCGCAAGGAAATGAGACGATTGCAGAATGAAGCAATCCAAGGCTGGAAGGTACCACCTTCTTTTCAGGAAATATGTATGAGGAAAGGAATAAGCTACTACGTATATGCATAGATTACAAAAATCACCCGGTAGATCATGTTACGCCTTCTAGCAACGGTAAAAAAGCCTCTTGGATCTTCCCTGGCACCTCCCTTTTCTGCGAAAAATCACCACAAAACTTGTTCTGTAAGTTGCAACATAACTTGCAGGAATTGTAGGTCGAAAGGCTTGTTGAGTACACAATGCTGTATTGATCGGGTTTTTTTATGTACGCCCTCTCCTTTGAAATCCTCGCCTAATGAGTTCATATCCTGACATATTCATTACCTAATTACCCATTGAAACGAGAGGAATATTTGCAATACCACCTGTTTTTTTCAGACCCTCCAAGTGTTAGAATGTGAGTTGTTGTTTTAAAAGAATTCCATGGAACGAACACAAACTTAACAAATATGTTTGTACGTGTGTATCACATGTGACCCTTTACCACAACTCCCCAAGATAGTTTCATTATCCCTGTGAAGAATGCTCCACGGCACTCCCTATAGCAGACGTCACGAAGAATGTAGAGAAGTTGGCTGGGCTGCTTCTTGCTTTCGCAAAGAAGATTACACAAGAGAACCGGCGTCGATAAGAATTGGCGAGATCGCGCACTTTTTTTTTGGAAACTCAGTTGTTGAATTTAGCTCAGGAAATGAACGAGAACAGTGTCTGGCAAGAAACAGCGCCTCTTTAACATGCAAGGGATACGCAGAGTGGCATGAACTCGTTGTGCACGAATGTGCTTTCCCACTCCACATTATCCCTTCCCTCAACATAATAGGATTTATTTTAGCAAGAATGGAGTGGAAAACGCCTACTCGTTCTTTGTTTTCGTTTTTCACGTCACGTTCAGAATGACCTTTTATGGGTATCATTTCAATAGAGGAAAAATGGAAATGCAATAATAAGCACGCTGTACTTGTACATAACAATTATTAAAACAAAAAAGTAATGATATATGTGTGCGAAAAATCTAGAAAATCTGAGAATAAAATACGTGTAAGTGCGCCATGGAAATGAACGGTACCTGATATTTGCTACGGAATGCAGCAACGGCTCGATGAGTGCCGGTGCGTGGATCGTGAACAACGGCATCGGTGGGAGGACCAGGCAACGCTTGTTGCTGGTAACGGAAAACACTACCTCCGTTGGCTGGATCGCCAAGCTCCCACTTTCCACCCTGAAATGTGAGAAAACAATGAGGACGTGGGAATTTTTACAAAAAAGAAGGATAAAATGAACTTCGAAGCAAATGAGATAAGAGGATTAGGAAAGTCACCTGCTCATCTATATGTACACGGATCGGGAGCCCTTTTCGTTGGGCTAACATGAGCGCCGAGAACATCTCGTCCGTGAGCTTCACCATCACCACGCTTTCGTAATCGCCACAATCCGACTCGAGCCTAAATTGCGGCGGTTTACTTTTTTTTTGTAAAAATTAAATAAATTAACATATCCCACATCTACGTGGATTCATATTTAAAAAACATCCAAATTTAGAATATTTACAACGCGTTTATTCATTGTTTTGCTGTAGGATACAAAGACGTACGGAAAATGGGGAATAATCTTGAGAATCAAGAGAATCGTCGGAAGAAAAAGCAAAGTTGACGTATATTTACCTTATTCATCCCAAAAATAATAGACGTACAAGACTCCACTGATTCAAAAGGGCAACGTTTCAATTTTTCAATGTTTTCATGATTTCAACTGGATTTGTTAAGCGATCCAGATGTTCCAAAACGATCGAGGCTATTAGAGGATTTTCAGCGGATTAAACTGCAAGTGGTGAAAAAAAGTTCTGTATCCTTCAGGGAGTCTACTCCTAATTCAATCCCATCCCATAAATAATATGTCACTTCAAATGCCTTCACTTCAACGCGCTCCACTCCACTAAATTATTGCGGCAGACAGGAATGACCTTGGAGCGAGTTTTTTCAAACTGTTTATGAACACCGAAGTGCCATACCTGTGTACATCGAGTGCGGCATGCTCGGGCGACCCGTCGAGGCGTGGTGAAGCCATGTCGAACAGCTAGGCTTGTCGCCCTGATATGCAGAGCGTTTGTACTCGATGAAGAAGAGAGAGTGGCTCCACGTGGGTAACAGTTCTTCCACGTACTTCTGTACCCCGATTTCTTGTATAGGAGACTCTGAAAAATCGCAGTCCAGTCTATACAGAAAATAACTAGCGAATCACGCGGACCACGACGAATGAAAAATTGGAAAGTGACGAATGGGCAAGTAGTCACATGCTGCTATTTCGTGAGAATGGCAAGAGTTTTCGACGAGGATGGATGGACACATGACATGCGGTAGTAAATGACGCAGATACCGGCACACTGCGGGCAGAGTCTGTGATAATCGAGAAACGAGACAATCGATTGATGTGGCCCTGGACGTCGACCTTTTCTTAAAAAGCGGTTCCACACGAGAACGACAAGTGGCTGGCTGATTCTGTAGCTTATTCGTAGGTCATCGTCATATGCGATTCGTGGAGGACTGACCTCGACACACAAGTACTCTCAAAGACCAGTTATCGCGCCACTCCCCCACTCGTTGAATTACCAACCTGCGAGAATACAGCCATCACACGACTGCTGCTGATGGAGCACTTTTTCGCGAACGCAACACTCAACGTAAAAACAACAAATTAGGGTTTCACATCAGAAATTTCTCTGCTACGAATGGGAACTTTACAGTGTGTCGCGGTGGCAAAAATCCTGCCGGGAAAATGTGCTGTAAAATGCTAATAAGCACCATCATTCCGAAAAAAGTTCTGCATGAGAGAAACGAACAAAAGGCTTTTTGATCAGTGCCTTCCCAAAACAGTCGAGTAGAATTAGGAAAATCACTCGGCAAAGTCCAATTCATGTAATACCATGTTACTGCCTCAAATTCAACACTAATGACAAATTTGTTCTCGCTGAACGATTTCGGCCTGTAACACCTGTATTAACAACCAGTGTATGGCGGCAACGGATATAATCGATAGTTTCCATATTGCGTGGTTAAATAATCGACAAGTGACGCTCATCAAATATCATGCGATGCTAGTATGTATCCTTAATTTTCAAATAGAACAAAATAAACTGATCTTACTCCTGGTTTTCCTAATTACATCTCCAATATCTGTAGAAACTCTTTTTCAACTATAAACCTTGAATATGAGTGACAAAAACTTTTATAAAGAGCGATGGAAATACCTCCAGCCGTGCATGTTTAAATAACTGCTGAAGTTATACTGACATTTGAAGGAGAGAAACTGGAAGAAGCTGTTTCATTTACACCGCCAGCAATTGGGAATGACTGCATCGTCACTGACACTTCGATTAGCGCTAGACACGCACGAAACACCTCGTCCCGCAAAATTGCGCCATGTTCAGAAATGCACCTATGAGAACTCGAAAATACGACCTCGGAATACTCACGATTTCGGCGTGTGATCGATTCAAGTGATCGAGTTCCCCACAGTGAGCCACAACGAATGAGGTTCTCTGTGGGTGGTGATACACCTAATCCGAGCTTTAAAATGGCAACCAAAAGCGTCCAGAAGCATAAGATCCAGGGGTTTCGCCCAAGATAGCCTCAAAGAACTGGTTGTTTCATGTTAGATGACGAAGAAATGTAAGATTTCAACTAGGACATATAGTACAGTAGTGAATCCAAAGATAGAAAGAACAATACTTGCGTAATGAGATGAGAAGTTATCCACAAATTCATGTGAAAATCTACATCGCTGGAAAGAGCGCGGCTAGACATGACGACCGCGCCGTTTTCGTGTAACTGAGCATGTGATTTGTACACAATACACCATTTTTATTCATATCGGATGGACGGATGCACGAAAACCAGTTATATGGGTTTCCGAACAATTGGTAGCATGAGGGCACACCTTCATATTTTCCATCGACGGGAAACAAAGGAAACTCACGGAATAGTAGGGACGACACGTATTTGCTACTCACCTAGCAAAAGTAACCACAAAAACTCACTATAAAAGCGAATAACTACTGCTTCATCAGATTGCCTCATTACGATGGATAAGCCTATTTTAAACTACTTAAGGTTAAGAGAGAAAATGAAAAAATATACAAAACCTATTTTTTTCTTTGAAAACCTTTCCCAATGGGATGGGTAAGGAATATGGTTAAGAAAACAGCCTTTTCTCACTGAAAAATAGAATTCTTGTGAGTGAGAAAGTAGAGTGAACTCCAAACGGCCGTAGACAAAGTGGTGCGTGACCGCGGCGCGGCGTTCTTGGGCAGAGACACAGGGGCACTGCATGCTGGCTCTGGTGTCTCTTCCCAAAAACGCCACGCCGCGGTCCCACCGCTTGTCCACGGCCGTTTGAAATTCACTGTACATCCTCACTCGCAAGAATTCTATTTATCGATAGAAAGAAAAAAAAAACGCTGCCTGCTTTCGTAGCCATACCCGTTACTCGACCTTGGTAGATAACCCTAGCCTGTTTTCTAAAATGAATTCCCAGGGAATAGGCCTAGCTTTTAACCAACTGGTCAACTTTTCGTTAAAAATAGCTGCATAAACGTGTGCAAGAGTGAAGTGAGGCTAAGACACGAAACAATTTGTGCCGACTAAGCTTCAATTTTTGCCTGTTGTCTACAAGCCCCTAAGTTCACTTCGCGAATGTTTGCTTTGTGCGATATTTATAACCAGACCAGCCTTGACAAGCGCAGAAAGAGCTATCACTCATTTCCACTTTAAATGGATACGTCTACACAGAAGTCTTGCAAACCCAGCTACAAAGAAATTAGTATGGCTGATTTTGCAAAGCAGAACAGACCTCAATGAATTGAGAATAACCAGAAGATCATTATCAACGGCCTTTCCCCATCTTCACGGACGCATATCAGTGGACGACCCTCGAACGGCGCTCATGCTCGTTAACACAGGCATTCCAACACGATTTGTGGGCGAAACGAGGCAAGGTCGGCCGTCGCCACCGAGCACGAGTTCTCGGTGACCCCACGGAACTGTTCCTCGTAACAGAAGTGTTTGCACAACAGACGGTACTGCTGCGATCTCATTCGATTCAATTAGTTCCAGAATGAGGACACTCAAATTCGTAGACAGATCAGTCTCGCTCAAAAAGAAAGAAAAGAGAGAGGAACGCATTTGCAAGTATAGAGGAGCAGCGCTCCAACGTAATACAACTGAACATGGTTTTTAATCTGAATTTTGTCGTTTCAGCCAAATTTTTTCATAAACTACACAACGACAACACAAAATTTTTGTTCCAAAAAATTCATCAAGACGAACAGATACAGTGGGCGTCAATGGCGGTGACCCGTCTGCGGCCTTGAATAGAACGCGGCGCGACCGCGCCGCGCGAACGAGAACCCTCTCCGGGACATCAAATTATAGGGTTTTCTTGATAGTCAGTTAGTTTTCTTGTTAGTTATCATCAAATATGATAAGCAACTATCAAGAAAACCCAGATAAGCCACTGCGGCGACGATTCTACCGTGAGCGGTGCGGTCGCGCCGCGTGTTTTGCAAGGCCGCAGACGGGTCACCGCCATTGACGCCCACTGTATGTTCTACGAAGGGATGCGAGCTGTTCATCTGTTGGAGCCTTTTTCGGATAAACCGCTAAACTACCGGATAAACAGTCACACGGCCAGATAAGCCGCAACATTCCAAAAAACCCCTATACTCAACTATTTTGGCTTAAAAAACCACGGGCATTGTTTTGCTGAACAAGTAATCTGGGCGACTATTTTCTACTATTGTATGAGGGAATCGGTTCCGATACGAAACATGGTCCAAAAATAATGTTTTGAAGGTTGTTGCCTATCAATACCGCAATCAAAAGTGACCACTTCGATCTCCAACTGAATTCGGACGAACAGATCCACTACAGTGAACTGCAAACGGTCGCAGACATGGGGCGGGACCGTGCGCGGCCCACTCTGGTTGTCTGCTGCACGGCGAGGCGGCGAAAAAATCACGATATATCGGTTTTCCCCCGTGTCTCTGCCCAGCAGGCCCTCTACCTCGGTGCAGCAGACAACCAGAGTGGGCCGCGCGCGGTCTCGCCCCTTGTCTACGACGGTTTAGAGTTGACTGTACAGAGCAGTTTATCCAGTAATTTTGGATAAACACGAACGTTTATCCGGTGTGCAGCGACGGCATTCCTTTATGGATAAACGGCCTGTTATGTCCACGATATTTGTAGCACAGATTAGTCTGATTACCACACTTTTTTAAATTTTAATGTAACCTGCTCAGCCTGGACTTGTAATGGCACGAACTGTGTATCATGGCGTTGTAAATAATGGGTAATAAATCAAATCAAATCAAATCAATCAGTTACAGACAATCCACGAATTTACAGTGAAGATCAAAATAACCCCAGCTCTAAATGCTGCACACCCTGTAGACGCTAAAAGACTGACGGACCAAGTGGAACACGCATTTTGCACTCGCCGATGAGTGAGAGACAACAGAAGCCGTTGCGCAGATCGCAGCGAAATACCCGTCCCCGCGCCCGAGAGGAAGCGCGCACAGCCAGTCGAAACGAGATCTCATACGGAAAATTGAAATCCATATGCATCCAGCACGACTGCAGTTTTAGCAGGAGGTTTGAGGCGTCTGGATCTTAATGATGCCATATATAAGCTGTATGAAAAAGACATTACAAAGCGCTAGCCTTCCGTATAACTCTATGTAAGCGGCAGCTCTGCTCAACCTTGATTAAAAGAGGAAAAAGAAGAGAAATCTGGGTATATAACGTTGGAGTTTCTACAACCACAACACAATTGACTAGTTTAAGGATATTTTGACTATCAAGACGTTTTTTCCTCCACAGGATTAGCGTAGTCATCACAGGAAGTTTCTGCACCCAGTTGTTTTAAAATAGAATGGGCAATCATATGGCCAGCCATTTGCGACAGTCTTGTGAAAATCTAATGAGAAAATAACCACTCCAGATTATTTAGAAAGAACGGGATAATTTCCTTTGAGTCTGCAACATTTTAATGTTGATTTACCCAGCAACTAACACTAAAACTTGGTAATCTTTCGATATACAGTTCTAGGAATAACAGATTTCAGGAGTAACAGTAAAAATCCGTGACCAGGACCAGGTTACTGAGATTCCTTCAGCTCTGTCCCGGAATGAATTAGGTTGATGTTTGAAGGAGAGGCAGTTAGGGGTCATGTTTGGTTTGTCGCAAAGCAAAGTTACGCTGTGAAAACTCAAACAAAACATGGAAGTGGTGAGCGTTTCCGTATTCGTAGTTTCTCTGCGTGGAAAATGAAGGTACAGCGAAATTCGCTTGGAAATCACACTAAAAAATTCCTGGACAATTTAAACACATCCAAAGGATGTATGGAACACTGTAGAGTTCCTATTTTTCAAAAACCAAACGCCGACATAAATCAGCCGCCGCATATAATAACCCGATTTTCACATATTGTACTCCATTACCTGTAAATTTTGACAACTCGAAATGAGGTAGATTTTAGTCCGAGCCTCCCAATAATACAGCAGCAATACAGCCTGAGATTGGACAGTTTTTAGTGAATAATTCTCGCGAGTTGACGAGGGAAAAAGACAAACTGAGGTTGTAATACTTTGGACAAATTACAAAAATGGAAAATAAAGGGAACAAGGAACGAAATTCCATTCGCGACACAACAACACAAAGAACGAGCCATCGAATCATAATCGCTTCGCTAAATACCCTCTCAAAATAGAAGAAATCCATGCGAAGAAAACACCTCGTGAACGAAGAACGCACGGGGGAAACTAACAAAAACCCCCTCTAGTACAACTATGCTCGTGACAGCTTGGCTGGTACGAAACGAAACTCGAAAAAAGGTCACAGTTTATTCAATAGGTGGACTGTACCACTCGCCATTGACAAGAATGTGACAATGAAGAGCTCATTATGGACAATTTCATAGAATGAACTCGTCAACAAAAGGGCAAAAATGTTGTTTACCCATAGTGAAATGTAAAAGAAAAGATTAAACAGGATCGATAAAGACTGGTAGCAGTCAAATAAACGGTTCCTGTGTCAACACATTACGATATGTCGCATCCGGTTCTGATTGAGGATTCATTTCACAATGAACAATACTAAGCCCACACCGTCAGCACAGCAGAAAACAACTGCTTTTGTCGTTGAAATGCTCAAAACAAACACTGGCCGATGCCGCTTCAGCGTAACACCTCCCGATAATTACTGCTGAGACGGTTTATCGTCTATCCGACGTAGGGAGGGGTGACGGAACCGCGAGACACACTGACGCAAAGGGAACACTTACTAACTTTGAACTACTGACTCGTAGGCGGTGTGGCAGTTATCACGGTAGTGCGAACGAGTATGACATATTTACATTCGGCGTGAAAACACGGTACTCGCCTGTGCGTCAGCTCCTCCTTGAATAGGTGAGAGAGACATAAATATTCTTCAAAGAGTAATGTTCGAAATAAGGCACAATATCCAACCAGCTAATAAGCTGCGATATTACCTCGGCTTAAAACCCGACATTCCCAGGCATTTAGCAGAGCCCAACTGACTTTATATTCAGGCAATAATCATCTACCAATAGGTGAATTTTGGCTGCGTGACAAGAGGTATGCTGCTAGGCTGCGATTGGTCAATTCATATGCGCGCCTTAGCTGCAGCCTTCAAAGTTTGAGCAGCGCTGAAGAGAAGTATACAAGATTTGTGAGCTTGGTCGCGACAGATAAATGCTATCGAAGCCGACAAATTGCAAGGGATGGCCAATGATGCCATTGAGTTCGTCGGATTCGAAGGACCAACCCGAAGTTGAGAAGCATACGCGTGCGGCGCGGTCGCGTCGCGGCGTACTTTTTGACCGCCTCCGGTGATTTTTTAACCCACCATCACTGTCACATTTGTAAGAGATCATGATTCTTGTGTTGTGGGGTGCCTTTTTAATGTGTTAAATAAATATCCTAAACAAATGACCTTTCAAGTAAGCGTCTGCAGTTGCAGGCCAATTCATCCCAAATGTGCGCATTTCAGGACGCACGCAGCCCAATCCTGGACATGCAGAGACGCCCGCGCGTCAAGTACACCGCGTTTGCTGCGTCCGAACTGTCCATCATATAAATACCGCAGATATGCGCTTCGCCTACCCATTACAACCATCACATTTAAAGAAAACTCGTCCAGGCCGATCTCCGAGCAATGTTAGACGCAATGATACAGCTAGTATGAAGTGGCCAAACGGCTTCTTACATAACCTAATCGACAGACGCGGAATAGAAGAGAATATAAAGTGATCTATGGTGAAAATCGCAGATTTGCTATGCGTCGTGCATTTACGCATTCAATATTGAATGCGCGGGTGTACATAGCGAAGGATTCTGATATTGATCATAGACGGCCTTGGTTGGTAAGTAACTCAACCCTAAAACGCTTTCAAACCAATCAAACTGGTTGCAAGGTGGGAGAAGACATCGAAATTATGGGAAATTACACAAGTAGTTGGGAAAAATTTGTGTTAGTCATCAGAACCAAAAAAGGTTCATTGCTGAGCCAGGAATTTTCATTGCTTTTCATTGCTGAAGGAATCGGATGGACCTTTGTAAGAGGGGCTCGTCATTAGCGACTATAATGACATTTTGTTTGTTTTATTACTAAATTCCCATACAGCGTATCGAAAGAGCAAATTTAGAAGACCTTATTGAGCGGAGTCCCGCACTGGAATTGTTGACATACCAAAAGATACGAAAAAGTAAGACCCGAGAGAGTCGAGAAATGCAGCTACGACTCATGGAAGGGATGTTGCAGTAATGGAACAACAAGAAAAATTAACTGAGATGACTTAAAACTACGACTGAGAGCAAATGAAGACCAAATAGAAAGTTGCTTTTGAGAAATTGCTTCAAACGGCTTTCATTCCAACAGGTTGCGCCCCGTTTCCTGGCGATGTGGATCCTGGAAATTGTCTTAGAAAGCTATGAGGAAACAATTAAGGGAAACTAAGCTAATAGACAGCAGCACTGTGGTGAACAAAGAAGACAGCGAGCTGGGCGACGAGGCGATGCGACAGGGCGCACTGTGCTTGCTGGTCGACAGCCTACGCTGCGTCTCTGCCCCGCACTCTCGCCTCTCTGCGCTCCGACCAGCCCACACACTCCCCCGTCAACTGCTCGGAACAGACGGGGATTTCCAGGTAAGGGGGTACAAACATCATTGCCAGAGCGGTTCGTTCGCTTCTGTTCAACCACTACCAACTGCATTACTTAATAGATTACCAGTAGATCGAAAAATCCGTTGAATCAAAGACCAAACCGAGAGGATTGGTGCTGATTGATGAGCCGAATGAAAGACGTCCGCCTGGCAAAGGAATCTCGTACATGAGGGCAACACTGCGAACCGGCTGCTTTATCGGCTGGAGAATGCGCATAGTTTGGCCGCTGAAACCGTCTCAGCAGCATCGATCTTCGCTAGCCACTTCCTTTACTTAGTTCAGGAAGCGGCATCTTTAGACTTCTAACGTACCTAAGACAACGTTTTATAAAACTTTCATAACCGTTAAAAATCCATAGAACCGAGTAATGGATTAGATAGAGTCCAAATGGAATATTTCATGGAAAATAAGTCGGACAGAAGACAGAGCAAATACGCCTTTTCAAAAAATAAAAAGAGCCGTTTGGGTTTCACCCCTTTCGAACATCCAAATTACCTGATTCATTGGTTAAATTGTTCACTGTTTCGGTTCTGGCGTAGTTGCTGGCCGAAGTAGCAAGTATGAACAGAGAAATGCGATCGAAATGACTCATCACCATAAAAATCTGTCAAACCTCTCTATTCTACTCAAGGTAAGAGATATGACATCGAATTCAAAGGAAAATCTCCCTCAAATTACATAATCACTGCAAATTTTCACCCGTCATAAACTGGTTTCACCCTAATAACACGGCGGCTGCATGCAAGTAGCGCATCCATTGCCTATTACATGTAATGCTGCGAAAAATTAACCAAGTGGTGAATCGACTCTTGTAACCACCATCTCACCATCAATCAGTTTCTGATGCATTGATTTTCAGATGGCCGCCGGTGCAAGGCTAATGGACCCAATCTGATTTTCTGGATCAATGCAAGAGTTCTATTTTAATTGCGCCGAAACTTCTTAAATAAAAGAGGACGTCAGCGTAACAGCTTTATCCGCTTTTTTGCTGGCGTAGCGCTTATTCGACGCCGATGATTGTGCTGCTATTGACAGATGGTTATAAAAACACCCAGGCAATCATAGTTTATACCATATTACCTTATCATATCATGACATCATATCTCATCATGTTATAATATTACAATGAAATAGAGAATAAATTATGTTTTATGTTATAACATCATAATTTGAAATACGCTGACGACTTACTTTCGGAGAGTTAACCAAGGTATAAAAGAAACGGTAATGCACTGAGTCACCATGGATTTCGCCGAATGATGTGCGTCTCCAAGTTCTTCGAACGCACATGACTTCAGCCAATGTTTGGGTGAAACTGGGTGCCAAACACCAGTTGTCAGTTCTAAGCTAATTGAGTGGAAACCGCCGCGCTTCTCCCGCATATATTGCCTTTGTTCTTTTCTTTCTTGGTACTTCCTGCAACTTCCTCCTTCTTCAAGAAAGGGTTATAATTCCGACCCTGAGTTGAAGTGAATGAGGGTAACTGACCCGAAACGCCACAATTTCCCTCTACATTTGTGCGATAAGAACTGAGGAATGTAAGAAGCGCGCGGTGGGATGGTCACACCAGCTCACGGGAAGTCGGCAGAGACCGGCTTTCCGACGTGAAATAACGCCGCACATAAGAAGAAGCCAACCAGGAGACAGCCTTGGTGTGATTGCTGCTTTTTTCGATGGAAAAGACGTACGCGACTATACAGCACAGAGAAGTGTGACACGGCAGCCGAGTCGGAAAGGTTCTGATCAACCGACTGATCAGTTTGTCTGCCTTTTCAACCAGTAGGGGTGACACAGAAAGGGTAGTGTCGTCTGTTGTGCACAAACTACGTAGTTAGATGTATAGTCTGTTAACTCAGGAGATGCCAATGGAGGAATTGTGTCCGCAATATAGACTGCAGCACGGTGTCGGCCGAAAGATCACTGGTTCTATCGATGGAAGGACGCCTTAGGATGCGTCTGGAAGCAGACAGTAGGGAATCACCTAAGAGGAAGGGATCACGCTACACATATACATATTAAAACTTGCAGAAGAAAGTGTAAAAATTAGATCAAACCAGGCAATAGGTCGGCCGATGCCACTGCGGTCGTAATTGCAGACAAAGTTCCCCAACGGCACTTCCTGAGCTATGAGGCTACTGCTGCAGGTAATTTCCAGAAACACTGGAAAATTGCCGTCACCGCTGTTGCTGTGGTGAAGGCAATTTTGAGGCATATCCTAATTAAATTACATGTCTCATGCCATTTGGAGAATGACTACTGGCACAAGGAAATGTCAGCACCGTCACGCTATGTCTAAATTCTGCTGAAAATGCAAGAACCATGCAAATGAACAGCTTCCGGCATGCCAAAAAGTCAAGAAGCTCGTCTATGTTCTATTTCAAAATGTTTCCCATAGAAAATGGCACAACTAGAGAGAATGGTTCAAAGAACATCAGACAAGAGTTGGTAGGTTAAAAATGGAATTCTCTGAAAACTTGTACACAGAGGTAGTCGAGGATGCCGATCACACAGACACCATACTCATTTCGCATGAAAGTATCGATTTTATTGACTTTATCGATTTTTCCCAAGCTTGACTCATCTCGCGGATCTCTCTAAAAATTCCGTGGAGGGGTCTCTGAAGGTGCCGAGCACAGATACAATAGCCCTTTTTCATTAAAATTTTGATTTGACTGACATCCCCCTTATTTGTCCCAGTGAGGTGGGGTAGTTCCAGACTTTTCTGGAGGCTTCCGTGTTCACTCGACTTTTTCATGCTGAATGCTTATCATATTTGTTGCCAACGCCCACCTTCAAAAAGCCCTGCATGCAAGTTTCCAGAAAGATCTGACAACGAGAAGGAAGCCGAGCTTCGAAAAAAAAATAAATCAATAAAATCGATATCACCATGCAAGATGAATATGATATTCGCGTTCAGCACCCTCAACTAACCCTGCATGGAAGTTTTCGAACGATTTCATGTTTCCGAGTTTAATACCGGTAGTAGGGCCGCTGATGCCATTCTTGTGTTTACTATTCAATTTCAGCTTTTTTTTCCGCTTCGTTTATCTGGGTTTGATTGTGTTTTGCTCAGTTCTAATAATATTATATTTAGCGCATTCATGTAATGCATAAATAGAATAAAATTAAATATCCGAACAATGAATAACTGAAAGTGTGAAAAATTAATCTTTCAAAACAATAACAGTGCAGGTTGAGGGAAGTATTACCCATATAGGGTTGAAGCGCGCAAGAAATCCGCATACGTCCCCTATAAAATTAGACGATGAATCGAGTGATGAGCTTAAGTGGTCTGAGCATCTGTGTAGAATCAACAAAGCTAAAAAAAATAATCAGAAAATACGAAGGAGAACAAAATTAAAGAGAACACTGCTGCAGTCAACTATAAATACACCTCCGAACACGGTCATTAACTAGTGGTAAATATAATACTCACGACCCCGCATACGTGGAGACCCACGCCTGAAGAAATAACCAATATTGATTGAAAACAGCGGAAATTCACTGTGCGGTCGAAGCGCTTAAGAAAAACAGAGCGAATCGAACAAAATGCTCCCATTTTGGAAGACCTTTTAGCAAAGGCATTTGAGCACCAGCTTATTCTTTCTCAAAATACATGAGATATGACTGAGCATTGAAAAAAAAATCAATAATATTAGACACAAACTAGCCGCGGAAGTTCAGTTGGAAGAATGGCGTAGAACTGTACGACGTCAAACACGAAGGAAATACAGAATATCACATGTGACGTTGATGAAGAGCATACCTGGAACGTAAACACTAATTACTGGCGTGGAACAAATGACAACTGCGCTAACACGAAAACGAACAAGGTGTACAGGAAATTTCTAGTCGTCGGGAAAAGGAAGAAAAAAGTTAACAGACGGTTTCAAAGTATTGAAGCGAAGGTTTTTTGAAGAGTAAAACAGTTACGCAATAATAACTGGCTTGAAACCAAACAACACTCGAATGGTGGAGAGAATTCAGACTCGATCTCGAAAATCGTCGTCATTTGACACGTGAAGTGTAATTGCAAAACAAGCGTTTTATACGACGCCTAAGTAACTATTGTATACAAATAAGCAGATGGTGCCGCCACATACGCAATTCAATGCAATTTGCTCGTATTAAAAGAATCTGACACTCGGCAAATGTGCGGAATATAAATTGCCCCTGAAATCGAGCAATGAAATAAAAATTATTGAAGGAATGATTAATGTTGTGATAGTATTGATCAATGTAGTGTGAACTATTCTCCTTTAGATAGTAATCTATGAAATTCAGAATCTGAAGAAGTGTTAGTTGGTGCGCTAATGGGCGAGCGGTGAGGGCAATGGTTAATTTCGTGTCGGGATCCCGAGAGCGCTTTGCGCTGTAACTGCGCGGCATAGCACCCTTTGCATTTCGAAATTCTTCTCAGTCGTCTTTCGTCTTCGACCACGCGCGGCGTCGTCCTACATTGAGACTGTGTTGTACTGTTCTGTGCTGTATTACCGGAGTGCTGTATCGCCAGCCCTGTTGCCGCCCCTTGGCATACTAAGGTAGCTAGTTATTCCTTTTTTTGTTGTAATCGTTTTTCTTGCATTAGTTTCATCTTTGTATTTTCATAGTTTTGATAAATTTCGTTTCTTTTGTGGTACCTTTATTCGTCGATAAAGAAGTGAGTTACACGTGTAGTGAGTGAGTTGAAGGTTTCTGCCTTCACATACTTTGTCACCTATATTTTGGGCTATTCTATTCACTCTCTAAAAACTTAACTTGGGGGCCGTAGCCGGGCCCAATAGTGTGACGTTT
>JARK01001697.1:0-21037 GCA_000688135.1 Ancylostoma ceylanicum
TCCCATTAGTATTCTACTACTCTAGTATGCTGTTGCATTGTTTCGAGTTGTTTCCATTCTGAATAGTTCTAGTTCCGTATAATTCCATTCATATGGCTGGTTTGTGTTTTGTCAAGGAAGGTCACAATCCAATTTTGTTTCTCTTCTCTGCAACTATTTCGAACACTTTGCCCTTCTTCTACTGAACTGATGGGTTTCTTAAAGACAGTGAGTCAGCTCGTCACAATCCAAATCACATGAACATATTTGAGCTGCTGAGCACATAGATGTGCTTTAAATTTTAAAAAGACGTCGAAAATCCCGAAAAATACGGGATTCTTTGGCCGAGAATTTCAAAACCCTCGGCCAGTTGGATGAAACGCTTCATTCCGCAATGAAAGCTTGAGGAGTGTTTATGTTTTCGCGAGGCGATGGCGTCGCGGCGATGGCTACAACACGCGCGAGGCGACGGGTAGCGAATCTGTCGCGTCGCGTGGTTGCACCATACCAAACTTCGCAAGTTTGCGTACATGCAGAATTGCACGTATAGCTCGATTTGACGCAAGCATAAAAGATTTTGCGTCTTTATGGTGAGTCGTTCAATCTCGTAAGTTTTAGGCCAAACCAGCAAGAAAATCAAAGAAGAAACAACCTAGTCCAGGTCCCGACGTTGGCGAAATCATTGCGTCTCCTAGCAGGCGCGACGCGAATCCGGCCCATCGCGTCGTTTTTCAAGAAAAAAGTATAAACAGGGCGCGACATCGCGTCGCGACGGAAAACGCCAACCAACACATCGCGTTCACTGTTTGTGCATGATTCCACCCGGAAACCATCGCATTTGAATAGTTTGCTTGGACGCGACGATCGCGTCGCGCCGAAGTAAAAACACTCCTTTACTGAGGGCACGGCAGGGTTTTCCAACACGAAAATACTTGTTCTTTCTATAACAGCAGCAGCCGACATGTTCATTTTGGCAAACACTCTCAATTTCTCGCCGCTTCCTCCTTGTTTACGGTCAGGGAAACTCGTCCATGTCAAGATCAGATTCTGCCTTAAAAGTAAGGCTTTTTGACCGTTCTTTTTTCACTTTTCTTGTACATCATTAGAATCAGTGCGTCGAGAAGAATTGAATTCCATTGACATCTCGACGCCCAAAACGAGCTGACACACTGACTTTAGTGTTGGGTGTGCAAACATTGCTGAGTGATTATTTTACAAGTTTTCTTTGCCGCTCCAGGTTGTTACGGTGGAACACTTTATTTACGATCGATTTTCACTTTTTCATTTTTTTTCATTTTTCATTTTCACCGACTTTCCACCCTTTGCGGACACTTCCGCAAAGGGTGGAAAGTCCGGTGGGTTCGACCTCAGTCTCGAGCATTCTCATCGTACCTTGCCTTGGACAACGTCGAGAACTGGCAAAGTAAGATGAGACGTTTGGTCGTGTAGAGCACAAATGAATTGCGAGAGCCACTTTCAGACCTCTGAAGAAGACGGTCTCGTCGAAACGTTAGGTCGATCGTAAATAAAGTGTTCCACCGTAACAACCTGGAGCGGCAAAGAAAACTTGTAAAATAATCTGAAGATGCCCAGGTTCAGAGATGAACGGACATGGAAGTTATTGCTGAGTGATATTCACGTGCCTTGCAGGTGATGATGTTGGCAGGGTAATGAGTGTAAGTAGAAAATCTACCATGCATGATAAATCTATTTTGGTATTCCCGAAGAGATCCATTTTGGATCTTTTTTCTTATTGCTGTAGTTGTTTCAGTACTGACCTTAACTAGATTCATGTCAAAAATTTGCCAAAAATGATAGCTTATACTCTACGAACCACGTGAGAATCATTGTGAAGGCTTCAGTCGAATTTTCTTCACGTCATTCAAGCTTATGAAATGTTCTACACATTTACTGCGCTTTTAGCAGCACCAACTTCAAGCAGCGTCAACGCCGTTGTTCAGAAATATTCACATAACCAACACTGATTGACATTGAGTGGAAGAAGGACAGAAGCGTACGAGGGAAAACAAAGTTTAAAATAGATGCAAAGGTGTCAGAACAAAAAAAAACAATAAGCAAAAAAAACTAGACTGATAGAACACAAACGAAGCGTACGGATGAAAACATATGAAAGCAAAACGATTCAAAACAAAATCACCAGTAATAACATACTACAGTGGTAAAGTACTAATGAACGGTACTAAAGTACTGTCAAGTAATGAAAAAGCCACTGTCTCCGAGCTAGGCGGAATACAGGACAGCCGCGTTCTTTTTTCGCGCGCGGTGGATTTTAATAATGTCAGTCAGGGACAGAGTGGCTTCTCGTTGTATGCATGGATACTCAACTATCACCACGTTTGAAAAAGACTATACAAATGGTGAAACAATAGCCGGTCAATCCAATTGATCGATTGCAGCGTCTCTGCGCCGTTCACCCACTATACCTTAAGGGGGCGAAAGTAGGGCTCCGCCCACGCCCTGCCTCACAACGCCGCTGACCAATCAGCGGGACGCATTCACTCGAGCGCACTAAAGGCAAGTATAGCTGCACTGCGCGCCCCTCAATAGCTCCAGTGCAGCCCGAACACATGAATTGCTGCAAGCGCAGCGATTCGTCAGTTTAGGCTGGGATTGCAAGCGTAGTCTGGTTCGGCTGCCGCTCCAATCCCGCGAATGTCTGAGTGTACAAACAGTTTATTGTTACAAAAAGAAGAACTCAAAGTAATCAATCAGTTAAATGAGAGTACAAGTGTGAGCAAGATCAAGAGATGAGACGAGGCGACGATACACGGGATCTTTCCCATTACCAACTAAACTCATCCAGAACCACAGGACAGTTCTTCCCGCGCGATCGCGTGCCCTAAGTAGATCAGTGTGGATCATATGAGAATCAAATCAATCAGATCAAATCAGAATCAGTTCACAATTAGTTTTCTTTAATGTTCAGATTCAATTACAATGCATTTCATTTTCATTTCATCAACGTGCCCATCCAAAAGAAATTGATCGCTCCACTCGATCAAATATTAGGTTGTTGCAAAATCGATGTCGGATTTCGTTAAGTTGACTTTGAATTGTCGTAACTCGGCAAAAACTGAACCTTTTCTGCCGATTCAGTACTCATTTGAATCAGCACATCTTTCGCATCTTTCAGCTAAGTTTTTGTTCCATTGGGCCTGAAGCCGAGCTTTTCAGAGGCAGGAATATCGGCGAGATCGTTTTGAGCTAAAGCATCTTTGCGGCTTATTCTTTCTCTCAGGGATAGGTCCCACCGCTTGAATTTGTGGTCATCTGTAGGGGAACGGTCCCCTGAGTAGAGCATATGAGGGAGAGTCTCGATCCTCGGCTGCATCTACTTCCAGAGCGTCTTGAGTGAAAAGTGTGGTCTTGAGCCATTGTGAAATACAGGAGGATAATCGAATTGGATCCACTTGTTCAGTTTTTCCATCATGCTCGTTTCTCCGATGGCGCCAAAAATAATATTAGGTTGTCGGGAAATGATTGAGACACTCCACTGAAAATTCTCCCTTGCGTGCCTCACACATGGCTTGGGCCCAGGGTATGTGAGTATATGAAAGGCTGGTCCCTGAGCATTTACACCATGGGTATGACATGGCGTGGCGTTACGCCATGGTGCAAGTAGGAGCGAGAATGCACGGACAACTAATTCAAGTGATTTTCTTTCACGAGCTTCTGTTGCGCGCCAGTGATAGCAGGAGGAGTGACTATATCATCATGGCATTTGGCCCGGTGCTCGTCAGTCATGCAACCATGAACCGTCGGTTCTGGTATTTTGTTTCAGAAGATATGTCTTCTCAAAGACATTTACCAATTATGCGATCTCCTGAGCTTAGGAGCAAGACATGCCCCGTCGGAGTTGCTGGCACGCAACGTGGTGAACAACAATACCTCTTGCAATAATCAATTCAGGGCAATGACCGGCAAATATGGAGAAAAGAGACATCGACTTGTTGAAGTGCACGTTTTGGTGCACAAAAATCACCCTCATATGGCTTTGTTGACCCATCCTTAGCAGGAGGAGCACGCATGGACTGGTCTGCCGTACTTGATACCCTTGCCCAATCTTGTACTCTCCAACTAACATCTTGTTCGGTCGCTCAGGCACTCCTTGGCCAAACAACACTCCGTCAACTTTGAGGATTTTCGAGCACTGACTGATGGATTCTTCGATCTGTAGTTTCCTGATTTCTGAACCTGTGGAGACAAGTCTGACCCTGAAGGGTGGCCTAAGGTAATGGGTATACATTGTGCCCACAACAGGTCCCGAGGTTTCCTAATTGAAAAGAAAAAGTTTAAAAAGTGATAAAAATCTGGAGTGTCTCAATCATTTCCCGACAACCTAATAGAATAATGAACCTCAAGACCATCTTCAAGATACTGCACAGGTCTCCTGGTGATAGCTTCCAGCAGTGCTTTCAAAACGGAGTTGACATCATCGAATTTCAGTCCATAACTCTGCGGCACGTGTCTCCAATACTAAATGACTTGGGTCAACACTGGGCCACCACTTTGTTGAGCATCCCCTCCTGCATAGGTTGGCTGTATTGCATGTCCAAGCCACTCTGTCGCTATCGAGTTCGAGTCCACGGAACAGTTTGGGACAAATTTTAGCGGATGAGTACATTTCGATTCACCCTCAAAAACCACAACAAAAGTGGGCAGATCCAAATAAAAATGAACAGGCAGAAAAGGGAGGAAATGGGCTTTGGAACATGTACAAAATATATGGTGGAAACACTACTCTACATTCCAAAGCATTATTCCAAAGTTCATGGTCCAAAAATCCGACATCGATTTTGCAACAACCTAGTAGAAAGACCAATAAGGGCTCGTTCTGCCGCTCTTGCTTCAGCGCGACAACGACGCTTTTCCATCCGCTTGATTTGGTTTTTATTAACTCTTCCATCTAACACGGCCGGCACTCCTGACGCGCGACTGGTGGTGGCACTGTCCGTGGGCGGCACACCTGCCCTTGCGGAACGACGGTCTACAAGCTTGGATGGTGGCAGTTTCTCCAGTATGACGTGATCCCTCAGCTGACGGCGCAACATGTCATAGAATAAGCGGACACGATCTTCGCTTAACCACAGTGTCGAGTCTTCGACAGTTCCAACGGCCAGGCTGGGCGAGTCTGCATCGACGAGACCAGCGGTTGTGGGGCAATTTATTGACAACCTGACAAGCGAGTTCCATTCAAGTCTACAAATATCCATGTAAGTGGTTTCGTGCTTTCTCGGCGAAGCGCTACGAGCTTGTCTGCTCCGAAGTCATAGGCTTCGCGACTATGTACAGCCTACTACCGCAACTGAGCCACATATTAACAGCTGTCACGAACGCCAACCATTCTCCAGCTTTTTTCGGTTCCACTGCTGGGGTGACAAGAATCACGTGTCCGACATCACTGCGGAACACCTCGTTTCTCTTCAGATGGATCTGCGCGAACGAGTTATACCTAGTAGAATACGTGCACATCCTTCATTTGTCGACAGAACCATTTCAAACGGCGCAACATCTCCGGAATCAACAGCAGCCACTTTTGATGCTCCCTCGAAACATCCTCTCTTACTTCCTGCCATGACGTCAGCGTGGCTATGTTCCAAACGACTTCAAAAATCGTTACGGCATCAAATGGTCATTCGGAAATCTAAGCATGGCGCATGGCATTCTGCGGTACCGTGGTTGACATCAGCGACACATGTAAGCACCTCGTCCGGAAGAATGCGTATGCGAGGCCGACACTTCTGGCTGTCACACGACGGTGGAACGGGTCCTCAATCCATTTCAGCTTCTCAGTCAAGGTACCAGCTCCATTCCAGATTGCTAGGATCCTGGCTGCCTCCAACACTGTATCGACACGATGCTCGCATGCTGGTGATGGCAGTCCCTTTATGATCTCTCCCGCGGTAATCGTGCCACTACCACAATACGATGTCGTGACTTCCGGCATGAGGTTCGGATGGCCGGGCACCAACGGAAACGGCTGGCCTTGACATCGAAAAGAAGCATTAAGAAAATACATCTCGTCTGGCACATCGACGTATACAGTCTGTTAGCCCAGAACGTGCACAAGTGGTGACTTTGTCCGCAATTGCGACCGCAGTGGTATCGGCCGGCAGATCGGCCGGTTCCGTCGGAAACTGTACCGAAACATCAAAATGGAAGGAATCACACCACCTACATATCAAAAACAGATCAAAACTTACAAAAGAAAGTGTAAAAATGGATCGGAAAAGCTGATCGGCTGGCCGAAACTACTGCGGTTGTAATTACGGACAAAGTCACCACTGGTGCACGTTCGGAGCTAACACACTGTACATATAGTCTATAAAAAAAATCGGCGGACACCCGCTGGGCGTGGCACCGCTTCGCAAGGTCGGTCGATATCGTAGATCACCCGTTTTTCCATAGAATCTCAGGCTGCCGATCGGAGGGCGACCGCGACGCGCACACCTTCCCGCCTAACCGGAGTCCGCCGATTTTTTTTTTATGGACTGTATATCAACATATTCGTTTTCGGTCGGGAACATCGTGAACCGATTGGCTCAAGATTGTTGATCCCGTGGCTCCGTGCTATGCTGATGGGATCGTTCGGCATTAAAGCCTTGTAGATTTCTTTCCAAAGAGGGAGCCTGTGAAGGACCTTTAGATGATGCCAGTTTCACTCTATTCCAGCCCTACATTTTCTCTCCGATACTCCAAACAGTATGCCAAAAGGTGGAGGGCGCACAAGCTTCCCTTGTACCACGAGCACCTGTCCGACATGGAATACAACATCAACTTTTGGAATCTTGGGCAACATTTCCAAGTTTTCAAAGCAATTTTCTCTTGATTTTCTCGTTATCACCGATTTCCCAAGCAGCGCACGCACAACTGACCCAGCGACGATCAGTTCGGCGCTCCACGGCCAATTTTGGCACTCGTGATGCGTTCGAAGGGGCAGTCGATGAATGAAAAAACGGGGGGCAACCACTAGGCGAAATTTGCCGGTTTTCACAAGCTCCGCCCATTAGCTCTGTTGCCCTAGATAGTGAAGCAAATCCTTGACTGTCGCAACAGTGGATGGGGCTCTGGATGTGTTCTTTCCACTCTGCTCTTCGCTATTCACCTGTATATACTTGCAAAAACTCGTCCACTCTGAAAATCACAGCCAGTGGGCGGAGCTTACGGTAGTCCTTCAGCGCGATCAAATTTCGCCTAGTGGGTTACACCCTGAAAAAACAAGCGATTTCGAGCTTACTGTATTGGTAATGATGTCCTGTTGGTTTCTTGTCTTCTTTTGACTTGTCGGTGCTGATTACAAGGGATATAGACGAGGAGGAAGGAGAGTTTGTAGGCAGTTCATTCCAATTTTCTTTAGCTACTGAGGTTCATAATTTCTCTGTGTTCTTACTTTTTTCTGAAATATCCTCCTTTTATTCCTTGTATACCTTGGCTACACAGTGTCTTTAAATTCTCCTTGTGTTAGCTTTTAGAATAGCTTCCACGTTGTTATTTTAAAGCGCTTGAAAAGGTTATATGCACCTTTCACACCTTGGAGGGAAAAAGAGGGGAAAATATACCGATTTACCAACAAAAAGCTGTTATATTTCCAACTTCTTCTCTCACTAGGCGAGAACTATTGCAAATCCGCATTAGAAGCCTGTTTCCTCTGCTGTGAAAAGGAAACACCTTGACAGGCCAAATGAGGGGTGTTGGCAGGGAATTCCTAGAACGAAGTGGAATTCTTTGACGGGTTGAAAAAATACCCAGGCTGTAGGGAGAGCACCCCTCCCATAGTGAAACTAGTTGGTAACCATTGTTTTCAACTGTTTTCACTGCAAGCGAAGTACAGGGAAAAAAGGCAGGTACGGATAATCGATACCGAACTCGTCACAGTTCTAATATAGTAATTTGAAATCCTGCCCTTTGTCGTGCATTGTTCGGAGTATCCAGCTTTCAACCTATTCGTTGTATCTGGATAATGGATAAAAATTTGCAGACAAAAGCGGATGCAAACGGCGGATGGCTTTGGACTTGACGGTGGTCCACCAGTTGGGGCGATGCCTCCTCCTGGTTCGCGTCTTGCCAAATATCTTGGAGGCAACCGATCAGGTAGTATCATTATTTCTTTCTTTCTTCTAATAAGTAAAGCTCCCATCTGTACAGAAATTATGTTACTTTCTAACTGCTTTACCCATTTTCAACATGGGGGCTCATATCAAACTTAACAATAAGAGTTATGATCTCAAAAGGCATCTTTTACTATCAAACAGACTTGATTCCTAGGTTGACATTTTGTTGTATACCTAGCGAAATGGGCGGAAATAGAAAATGAAGTCACTCAAACCCGCTAGCCTAGCATAGATTTAAACGAATGAGCATGAACTTTGCTCTGAACTGTTGTTATTTGTTTATTTGTTCGTCATGTTTTCATCTATTGTATTTTTGAATGAACTGGCTGTGTAACTTAACGTGCAGAACTTATATTATTAATACATAAAACACCACAGGATTTTTTTTTAAATTCCACGAACCGACACATAAAATGTTGTGGTATTGTTTCAAAAACAATGTTGATCGAGTATTTGTGCACGAAATGTTCATCTGTACGCTAATTGACATGTATAATCTTTCCAAGAAATACTTGCCTCCCGCTACACTGCGCGACGACTGAGCCACGTAACAGCACGTATAATAATGCATAGGAGGCGCGGCGCGGCTTAGCAGACTGGCGGTGGATGCCGGAGGCAAGTATTTTTTGGACTGTACACAAGTTCTTCCTTGTCGTCCATCTAGTTGTGGATATTGTGGCATGTTTCTTCTTTCTCTAATTTATTATCAACTGCTAACTGGAAGGATTTTGAACGTTTTACAGGAAACAAGCTTTTTCATAGTCAGTTTTCCCCTTTGTTCCTTTACATCACCCATTTTATAATTTCTGCTAAAAACTAATTAATTACGACACCTATGTCTCTTGCAGGAAACCAACCAATAAATTTGACTACCGGGACATTTTTTTTTTTCAAATATTGCTTCCGATGTCGGCACCTTATCTAAGTCTAATCTGTACGCGCTTGATGGATTTGGTAGGAGAAAGTCGATGTTGATCGATGGAACAAGTCATTTACTTGCTATTTTTTCTAAACTTTTTCGGCGCAAGTTTGCAACGCATGGTTGGCTGAGATTGTTGGCTTCGAATGAACGCAGAAAAGGCGCTTCAGTTGGTTTTATGGTATTCGAGAAACGAGCAAGGTATAGTTTGGGCTATTACGTTGGGAAATGGAAAATGAAGGTATTCTGCGGAGCAACAGCTGAAAAGCTATGGAAGTGGGTGTTTGGTAGCTGCATTTGTTCGTAAATGATCCACAGGTTCAATGTTAACCACAATAGAGTGTGAACATTTTATGACAGAAATTATGCACTTTAAATTGAATGATTTCGAACCATGAGCCAAGATTTTCACCTTGAAGATAGCTAGATCTAAGCTCAGTCAGGAGGAATCGGTAGAATCTTGAGTTTCATTTACTATTGCTGTTGTAATTGTTTTTTTTTTCAATTTTCGGAGTACCTTTGAGTATATTTCAACTAATAGATACAGTATCGGCCAAAATTATATAGCCTTTTAAATTTCCCTCCATGACCTCTGTTAATGCAAAGCTCGGCTCAACGTAAAGCTTCAAATTTCAAACTTTTAACTTCAACGAGTTTTGAGTTTCTAAAACTATCATGAAAATTTGAACCTCAAGGCTTCACGTTAAGTCAAGATTTACGTTAATAAAAGTTATGGAGGAATGTTGAAAAGGCTATATAATTTTGGCCGGTACTGTAGGTCTTCACATTGTAGGAAAATATCATTGAAGGTAGGTGAGCCCCTGAAAAAATGTGAGATTCCATATATTGATTTTTTTGAATGGTAAGAGTTCAGTTCTGCAAAAAAAAACCCAAGGGTTTTCAGTCGACTACTGTTCAGCTACTTTCAATTGTATCGCGTTATGGACAGCTTTCTTCTTTTCATATGTTTTATTCTGGATTGCTTGTTCAGCTGCAGCAGAGATATCCGCGCATTTGGTCGTGTTTTAATTTGAATGGATCTTTTATAGGAGGAAGCTCTGGATTGCATTTGAACGCGAACGTGAGTTGGTGTGACCTGTTGTGTTTCCTCACATTTTCCTTTCGCACTCCTTTTGTTCTGTTTTGTTCCTCTCTTTACCTACGTTCTGTAGAATCCTGTATATTTGTTTGTTCCACCCTGCATGTGTTCCATTCTCGTTACAACACGTACAGCAACCATGTTGAGGTTCCGACATTCATTCCGCAATTCGCCCAGCTAGGTCTTGGGGACATGCAACAACCTCCACCCGGCCCAAAACCGTCTGGATCCCATTCGCCGTTTACACCGCACCGTGCACCTCCAACTTTTCATCCCAGTGGGTTTTCTTTCTCACGATCAGCTGTTTGGTTTCTATCACTCTTGCGCAGTTGATACACACCTTTTTTTCTAGGCAGTGCGTCCGCTTCTAACCATACCGAGGCACTTCCACCTTATCAGGTTAGTTTAGCCGCTTTGCGACTAGCATTGCTGAATAAAAATAAGTTTACCAAAGATATGCGATTCTAGAGATTCTAGATCCTAGATGCGATTCTAGACTTTGTCCATCTAATTTTTTGAGGGAGGAAGTTCATTAAGCTTTTCTTAAAGAAATTAAAGCTATGGTACGAATAAAAGATTGTGTGCGACTGGGAGTGTGCTTAGTTGTTTCCAAGGTGGTTATATTCACTGAAAGTGCAATGTTTTGTGGCCCTTTGGGAGATTTCCCACAATGAAAACATGTTTTAAGCCTAAATGGACCTTTCATGCGTAGTTCGATTCACCCCTCATATTTATGGAATCTTTCTTAAAGGCAGCACTCACGGAATTCCTCACTTTCGAGGTGAGTCGTTCTCCGTGTAGCCGGCCGCCATACAATCACAATGGTAACTTGAACACATTAAAAAGCGGCCTGCGGAGATACTGCCATGGACACGGATGCGAGCATGGCCATTTTGGTGTACGCCACGCCTGTTAACGCTATTGACTTGGTATGCGACGCGTGCTCTAGTGCAGTGTATAGTGTAATGTATGGAATGGTGTGCAATGTTGTGTATGGAATGCACACCATCCAAAAGATTTCGTGACGATACGCGCGTATACCCACAGCGGATAACTCGTCCGCGCTGTGGACGCATGGGAAACAGCTTCTTCATCTCTCGTCTTCCGGCGTGTTTCACGCTGTTTCATCACTGCCTATGACTTTATCGTCACCTTGAAATTCAGCGAAATCTCCAACACAAAAAATTCCATGAGTGCTGCTTTCAATTGGGGATAGTCTCCATTTGATACTGCTTTCAGCTGGTTATCTTCCTTTTGTAGTTTGAGAGGCACTGCAAGAAAAACGTACTCAGTGTATTGATAAGGACTGGACTGGGAGGGAATCTGGCGAGAATTTATCACCTAACGCGCAACGTTTTCCTCCCCCTTCACCGCGTTTCACTCAGAGAGATTGTCTGCCATTCAATACATACAGTCTGTATATTTGGGGGTGTCGCATAGCCGCACCGCATGGTGCGCGATGCGGCCCCTTGCTGGAGGCGTTCCAGCGGCCAACCAGCTGATCGTTGATCGATGATGGCCGCCGGCAACCGCATCGGGTGGGTTTCGTTTATGTTTTTCATGGTTTTTCCTTTTACTTTTTCGATCAAATGTTTGTAATTGTTATTGTTCATGATATTCCCATGTCCAGTAGTTTTCACCCGACCGAGAATCAAGCGCGAAATAAAAAACAATCTATAAAACAAAGAAATGAGAGGAACCCCTCAAAGAAGTTCCTTTTGAAGACAAAAACCAACTAAAATGTGGTGGTATGAGCTACTGGACATGGGAATATCATGAACAATAACAATTACAAACATTTGATCGAAAAAGTAAAAGGAAAAACCATGAAAAACATAAACGAAACCCACCCGATGCGGTTGCCGGCGGCCATCATCGATCAACGATCAGCTGGTTGGCCGCTGGAACGCCTCCAGCAAGGGGCCGCATCGCGCACCATGCGGTGCGGCTATGCGACACCCCCAAATATACAGACTGTACACTCTATTTCTCCGTTCCAGCTCGCGTCATCCAATAGGTTTGGTCACAAGGACCCCTTTATAGGCCATTCTGCCCATGGTTTTAAGTCATGACAAAAACGAATTTACAGCGTAGCCCAACGATCGGTTTTCATTGCGGTCGGAGGCGAATATTCCTTATACTCAAATGAACCAGATCTTGCTCCAGCATGGCATCGAGCTGGTTGTAGGATATCTTTTTCCGATTTCCGGATGGATTTCAACCATATATTTTTATATATGTTTAGTCTTTTGGAGTTATTTCGACGTGAATTAGCCTCCCACTTCTGCGCCATTATGTTCCTTGAATTTTCGTAGCTTTACTTTGTATCAATTTTACAGCCTCACGGTGTTTCATGCGTAGTTTTTTTTTTTTTAGGAAAACCATGGCGGAACTACGTACTTTTTCCACTCCCAACAACCGCCACAAGCTATGGGTGCAGGTGATTCCAGTGCTGGAAATCCCCGTGTCAGCAGCGCATCAGGCATATCCATTCATGATCAAGGGATTCCAGAAACTCATACCATTGTTGTAAGTTATTTTGTACATTTTACTCGTCAGGAACAGACGAGTGGAATACCCGTTTATTAGGAATAGTGCAGAATTTATGTGCCTTCCGTCCATAGCTCAGTCCTTCTCGTTTGCAGAACACAAATGGCAGCTTTTCGTATCAAGGACCAGTACCACACATTGGAAAATTCCGGCCAAAAGGAGTCGGTGGCAACAACGTGGCTCAGTTCGTCTCACCGGATGTGAAAATGGTCAGCTCATTCGCTGTTTATCGTTGACTTAACTATCAGTTTCAACTTTGACACTTTATTAGGAATTGGTTCATCGACAACTTGCTATGGAAGCCAGAGCTGATCCATCTGTTTATCCGGACTTACCACAGCAGGTGGGCGCACGTGGTGTATTGTTGGTGATTGTGAAATTAATTTTGTCACGTTTTTTTTCTGGAGAACAACGTATATATTTCGGAAACAGTGTAAAAATCCATTTTTGGACAATGTGACCTTTTATTTGTAATTGAATGTGATTTTTTTTCAGGTTGAACACTTAAATCACTTGGTCCCACTCGAGCAGATCAACCAACATCACGCAACTCAGTCAGTATACAAAGCGATTTCAGTGAGGGACGGTGTGACTTACTGCATACGAAGATTACATGGTAGTCACTCGGCTTTAATCATTGTCAAGCTTTTGAATTGCAGGTACACCTTGCAGTTTTCGAAGAAGCTGATATTTTAGGGTTCCGTATCTCGTCACCGAAGCAACTGCAGCCTCTGGAAACGTGGAAGAAACTGAATAATGTTAATGTCGTCCAATTACGAGAAGTGATCGTCAACTGTAAATCGTTTGGAGATAGCTGTAAGTTGGGCTAGTTTCTTTGTTAAACATATTTTGGCCATTGGCAATTTACAGCTTGTCTTGTTATATTTCTGTTTCTAATAACCAAATATAACGAAGGATTCTTGCCCCAGTGGAGTTTGCGCTGAAATGATAGGAAAAAAGTGTTTAGTTATTGCTTGAAACACCAATCTTCTGAGCTAGATGGATTAGTTCAGGAGGGTCCCTCTTAGTGTTTGTGACTGCATCTTCTTTAAAGGCATCAGCAGTCGAAATCCTTGAAGGCGAGGTACGCGTAGTAAAACATAGACTAATGATGCGAAACGAGACGAACAATGTTGGCTTACCTCCAAGAAAACTGGAGTTGCCTTCATATATGTGCACTCCTAGCTGCCTCGTGCTTTGTACGGTACGCCGTGCTAACCAGCGCTATTGACCGGGCATTTGGCGCGTATCCTGGGGCAGTATACGTAGTATAGTATATGGAATGCGTACCATCCATCAGGGTTCTGTGACGGGACGCTCGTCCACCCTACCAGCGGAACCCTCATCCGCACTGTCGACACACGGAAAGCAGAGCCTTCATTTCCTGTATTTCTTGAGTCTTTCACGCAGTTTCATCTCTGCCTATGAGTTTACCGACCCTAAAAACTCCCAAATTTGGCGAAATCTCCAACACAAGTATTTCTGTGAGTTCTGCTTTCAAACGAACCTTTCGTACCTCGTTATCGTGTTTGAGATTACACGGAACGTCTTTCAAAGGGAATGCCCTGCTCCATAAAGGCTCCAGCCTCGCTCTTCTGGATTCTAGAGTTCAAGGACCATATTTTCCACACCTGCTGCAAATCGCACATGCTATGGTGATCAACTTAGTCTGGAAATACTGAATACATGTTTAGCAATGTTACGCAACATTGTTAAACGCCCTGGATGCTCTTTATCCATCTAATCTTGTGAGAATAGTGGGATGCTCCTTTCTATCTTATCTCGTGAGAATTGCGGAAGCTGATGCTGTGTTCGTCAATTCATTTCCCATATTTAAACTCGTAATAGGTAGAGTTTTTTTTTTGGAAGCTAAATCCACCAGTTATGGTAGAAAACTCCACCATAACTGTTTTTCTTGGGGCCATGTTTTGGAATTCATGTTGAAATTATAAATTGCATCTTATACAGACCATGTTGTGCCTTTTCAATATTATAATGACATTGGTTTCTTTTAATCAATGCTGTAAGCGTTGATTAATGCTGTAAGCGTTGATTGTTGTGGGAATATGAAAGTATGGTAGCCCAATCATTTTGGTTATGTTGTTCCATGATTTAGCTGTTGTTCTGGTGTACGACTACCATCCACTGGCTGATTCGCTGAAAACTCGTCATTTCGGACGCATGCTTGGAAGCAGTTTCATTGACGGAATCAGTGAGTCGCGTTTTTCTTGCATGTTAAAAGACTTTTCGGCTGCATTTGTTGAATTATTAGTTAAACACTTGGACTGAGAGCCTTATGATTTAGCTGGAGCTAAGATTTCTGGACAATTGCCTGGACACAATTCCACACAAATGCAACAAGGAGCTGGAGTTGTGGAATGGTTGCTTTGGTCGTATGTTATCCAACTGTCGTCGGCACTACGAGCTGTCCATGCAAATGGACTCGCTTCACGATGCGTGGATCTGTCGAAGATTCTTGTACATGGGAAAAATAAGGTAATTTTGGGTTTTTCATCGAGACAGTTAGTTGAAGGACCTCTAGGGACATGATTTACTATTTAGATTCTTCTCAACTGTGGTGGAGTAGCTGATCTACTTGCTCCAGACACACAAGTGCAGCAACTTCAGGTTTGTATTAGGGTGTTAAGTTGGAAATGCGCGCTGAAGTTTCGACGTCATTATGAACGTGTTGCCAAACATTTTCTGTCAAACTTTTGATATCACCTGAAAGAGCAAATCATGGAGAATTTTTTCGCATGTGAGTTGTCGAACATCCTTTCATTGTTTATTTTTTAGAGGAATTTATAAGGAGACCGACCAAAATTTCAGAATTTCCGTTCGATTGTTTTATGTAGTAAAAGAGTGTTAAACTGCCGCTGAGCACCACCGCAGACCATATAAAGAATTAAGAGAATTTTTGCCGTATTACAGAGCTGAATCCATGAGAGAATGGATTACTCGAAAATGGCCCCGAACTTGGGTAACTGAACCGGAATTGTGACTGAAAATCGATTCCTCGACTGCCCTGTTCTTCAAATCTGGAATCGGGAACCACACTTAGGACCGCCTAATAGCCCAGACTTTGCGCTATCAGATGACCACTTACTTGCGTCGTTTAGGCCTTACATGGAAGAGAAAAATTCCAAAACTGTGACGATACCAAACTTTGAGTGTGTCGCTACTTCAGGTCACGGCGCTGCGACATTCCACAGTAGAGCGCTCATAATTTTTATGGAAGATGTCGAAGGTTCAACAATACTAATTCTGCATTAAACTCAGACTGGGGTGTTGAAGCTTTGTTTTTAAAAAATAATTTGTTCAATGCAAAAACGCGCATTTCCAACTTAACACCCTAATAGTTTGGTTTTGGGGTTGAGTGTGCGTATATTTCTTGTTTGTTTATCCACATTTTTTGTTTGTTCATTCATTTCAAAGTGCTCCTGCCGTTCCAAAAATTCAAAGAAGAAAAATCATTACTATAGTGAAGGATGTTCATGTGTAAATAGGACATTCTTGCTTCAAAGAAAAATGTATCGCGAATTGCTGCTCCGCTACTAGTCAAGAAACTACTTTTTGACAGCTTTTACGTTTTTCTTTCATTGTTTTGAAGATGTGAAGCCTTTAGAAAATCTTCTATACTGTTCTTTTTAAGATGGAGGATTTACATGCTCTTGGACGTGTGCTGCTGGCACTAGCCACGGGAAATGCGTTCTCTGCTCGTCGAGACCTTGTACAGCAGAGTATGACGTATGTGACGAACCACTATAGCAGCGATATGAAAAACCTGATAAGGTTAGTAATTTTCATGAAACGTGACTGAAGAGTAATAATTGTCTAGTGTAGTAATTGTCCTGGAGCTCAAGAACTTGTTTCAGTAGGTCTAGCTCAATATATTTCCAGCTTCCTGCTGTCGTCTTCTCCTTCTGGTCGAAAATCGATAAACGAGATAATGCCTATGATTGGAGCACGTTTTTACTCACAACTGGAGACTGCCCAGATGCGCAATGACATGCTGGAAAACGAGCTGAGCAAGGTCTTTAGAATTTGCTTTAAGATACCATATTTTGCTGCAGTTATCATCACTATTTATTGCTTACTCTAATTTGTTGGCTTATTTTTAAAAAATAATTCTATTTCTTTTCATTTGAGGAGCTGGAAAATGGCCGATTGTTCCGTATACTTGCAAAGATCAATACAATAGTAGAAAGACCTGAGTAAGTATAGTTTTGCGCTATTTGGAGAGTTATCCTGCTGTTTGTGGATTTGTTTTGTTTATTAATGTTGTTGCTTCTTTGATAACTTTCAGATTTGATTGTTTTATTGTTTCTTGTTTGTATCAGGTTGAAAATTTTACAGGTTTAACTTGGATCCATCGTGGTCAGAGACTGGTGATCGTTTCATGATCAAATTGTTCCGAGATTACGTTTTCCATCAGGTGATGAGAACATAGTTCTAAAGTTTTTTTTCCTCTTTGCTGATGGAAATTATGTTTACAGGTGACGGAAAGTGGCAAGCCGTGGATGGACATGGCGCATATTGTACAGTGTCTTAACAAAGTAAGACTTTACCAAAGCAAATTATTGATAATTGACACTTTTACAATGTTGTAATGTGCACTTTAGAACTTCTTCATGGTCTTTAATGCTCTTGTTTTTTCATCGCGGTGCTCAGTTTTTGTTTCTTTAGCTCGATGCGGGTGTGTCCGAGAAAGTGCAGCTTGTGTCGCGGGATGGCAATAATCTACTCATAGTATCGTATGGAGATTTGAGAAGGTAGATTTCTTACAATTCAGCGTTTGATCATTTTTACCCTCATTTTCACGACGTTATTCTAGATGTCTCGAAACGGCCTTCAGAGAATTGTCCACCATGCCATCTGTTGTTCCACGTCATTAGTAGTTTACGTGTAAGTTGGAGTTTCGTTTCTTTTGTGGTAAGGAAACCACAGCTTCTGTCATATCAGGAAGATTTTCCTATATTTTTTGAGCACTGTGTTGTGTTTCCTTATGACATTTCTGAAGAGTCTTGCCTTTATGAGCCACTCCAGTACGGAGTTACGAAATTTCTTCAGGAATTTTTCTAGTGTTAACGAGCTCGACATGGGTGCGGCTAGTGCACGGATTCGTTTTCACCGACCTCGGCAATGTTCTTTGATCTATTCATCATATGTATATAGTTCTTAGTCAGTTTTTTTCTAAGGAATTAGTTGGTTTACTTTGTTTCCCGGGTTAGGGAGTAACCTTTTACACGGTATAGGGTCTCATGTATCCCTTACTAAGCTCTTGTGGCAACGAGCTTTTTTTTCTATGAGCTATACAAATGTATTGATATAGTAAGGCTGTAATGGCAACGTTTGCGCCTTTTGAGTCCCAATTTGGTTTTACTGAGGTGTGAAGCTATTGCACCTGTTTGGGGTTGACTGTAACTCTGTGCCTGCAGGGATGTACATCAAAAACAGTTCACCTCACGTTTCGATGTAGTCGTAGGAAGCTCTTAAACAGCGTAATATCCCTTTCGTTCTGTTGGTTCTCAGTCTCTCCGGAAAATTCTATTACAAAAATTTTCAAAACCATCGCTCGTTGGTGAGGTGGAGCGTGGGTCTAAAAGGAGCGGTGCCGCTGCTCTACGGTTGGTGTGCTCAGGACTTTTTCCGTCCTTTAGTCTCAATTCTTCCCCCATTTTGTACGAATTCTCGTACATGCAACATAAATGCCTGCAAAAGGCGCGAAATTGGACATTAGAGGGAGAGTAGGAGGTGTTTGAATGCACCAGTCGTAAGTAACGGCACCACCGCTCATCCTATCGGGAGAGGGGATTCCTGGCTGCCAAATCCAACATAGACTTCTACCCTTCTCCTACCCTAGTTGTTGTCTCTTTGAAATCGGCAAAATGTAGTTAATTAAAGGATGGGTGGAGACATTAAGCCGTACAGGACGAGGGTACTATATCTGTAAGGGGATAAGCAAAAATTCTATCTGAAACCGGAAGTGCGGTTGTTGAGAGAAACAAACAAGGAAAGTTCTGCAGAAAAAATATCATGTGAAGCTTGGGATAACTTAGTTACTGCAGAATTCTTGAAAAAATTAGGAGTTGGAAAGTTTCATGACGGCAGAATCCAGGAACTCATGAATTTTCGAATTGGGTTTTCATTTGTCCCTGCTACAAATTATCCTTGACTTCCGCAAGCTCTACGATTATGTCGAAGCCTCAATATGTTTAGATCATTAACCCATCTGACATTCCTGCAGGCAAAGTATTTCAAAATGATGAAAAAAGGCTCACTCAGTGGAAAACTCATCAGAAAAAGGAAGCAAATGGTTAGTGGCCCGTATCTGTCACTTGAAAATATTTTTGTCAGATCTTTTTTGCGTATTACACTTCTGATAGTAAATAGTGCCAAGTTAGGATTACATTGTTTTCTTTTTATAATATTTCTCTTCGAAATTTTGCTTTCAATCTCGTTTTCCCCTCCCAAGAGAGTATTTCAGGTACAAAAATATACTCAAAATTTCCAGTTTTGTACTACCTTTGACGTAATCTCGAAAATTCCAACATTTTCTTACAAATGCCACCAGAACGTCTAGAATTTCTATCGATTCCTGCATGTTCTCATTTTTGGGACACCCATTTACCTCTGTTTGTAACCGGTTTTTAGTTCGAACACGGGGTACTGAGGAGTCTATACCATAACACTCGTTGTTCCATCGTTGAACCTCATGTAGTTGATAGTGCGTTGTATGTTCGCGTTATTTCATTTCCATTTACTCTGATTTCACTGAGTCATGCTTGGATGTTTCGGTGCGTGTGAGGTAAATTCGGCCATAGTATTTCGAATTTTCACGCGTAGGCGTTACCGGGTTTTGTTCCGAGGTGGCTAATGCAAATTTTGTGTTCTCGTCTTTGTTTTTTTTTTCGTAACTCCTTTCGTTTTTTTTTCTTTTCATCACTTTTCCCAGAATCGCGCTCTTAATGCATTTGTAGTTTGACGTTTCTGCTCTCTACACGTTCTTTTGTAGCATAATACCTCTCTCTGTTCGTTTCGAAACCAGTGCTTGTGTGTTCTTTCTGCAAGTCAGCTTCAGAAGTTTTTTGTCATCCTCCTTGATAACTTCATATTGTGATCAATGTCGACGTAGCGCGTGCGATACCCGATTTGTTGTGATGGTCGTTAGTTTCGTTAGGTATGTCTCTGTTTACTTGTAATGTGCAACGGATTTTTTTCTTCATTTTTTGAAGGTAATACTGACTGTAGTAATAGTTGTTGTATTGTAGTTTCATATGTTTCATTGATTTCTTTCGTTTTGTGCCGGGACTTCACTATACAAATATGTCCATGGATTTCTTGAAGGAGCATTATCTCATTTAGTTTATTATTTTTTCTCTTTTCAATGTCGTCAATGTTGTCTCTGTTGTTTTCCTTTTTGTTTTATTGAATGACGTTGTATTTTCTCTGTTGACTGTTTAAAAACGATTGTAAAAATGAATAAACATCAAAAGTTCATTGTTTTCCTTTTTGAAATGGTGAAGTCCGCTTATAAATACGTTGCAATAATTCGTTTTTTTTTTTGTGTTCATTTTTAACTATTGATCAGAGAATGTCAAATGCGTTGGTGATGCTGTGGGAACATTTTTTCTCCAGTGATATTTCCTTCTGTACGTCTCAATACCATATGAATCCTTGTTCTACTTTTGCTACTACATATACTGTCATTAAAGTTAGTTTCAAAAGAGACGACTGTTGAGAATTTGTGCATTTTGTTGTTTTTCTTTTTTTCTCCAATTTTTGCGCATTTTCTAGCGCACATTTCTGACATCTTTTTTACGTCTTTTTGTACATCTAGCGTAACAATTACTTCCTGAACAGATTGCTATCTATCATCTATAGATCCGTCTATCGTACTCCTCTGTCTTTACGATTATAGTCTGTTTCAAAAGCGAGCCAGAAGGGCCACTAGTTGGGCGTTTGTGCTTGCTGGTTTTTTTTTTTCGCCTGACCCGCCCAATACTTCTCGCCTTTGCGCCCTTTTACAGTCTGTCCAACTTTCTTTTCTATACTATACCTCCATTTATCTCCCCTTGTGAATCACTATGGCAGACAACACACTTTTCAATAGAACTCCTCAGCAGAAAAGATCAGAGGTCATGTTTCGTGCTATCAGCGCCGTCCTCTTCTTCATTGTCTATTTTTTACCATTTAACACCATACCATACTATTGCCGCTCTGTTATTGTTTTTCGCAGCTATAATTGATCATCTAATGTTATAATTCTTATCATTATTTCCCATCCGGGTCCCCAAAGTGGCGACGGCCCTACTTTTTTCCCTTGTCTCCCTCCCCCCCCCCCCCCCCCCCCCCCCC
>JARK01001697.1:21355-38700 GCA_000688135.1 Ancylostoma ceylanicum
CCCCCCCCCCTCCCCTACCGCCCATTTTCTGCGTCCGCTACTCTCATGTGTTTCATTTAAAGAAACAGATCAAATTATAATAAATATGATCTTGCTGAATAATGTTGCATTTGTACCTCATTTGTTTACTGTTTCTGCTGCAAGTCCCAGCTGGAAAAATTTTCCCGCAGTAAATGACCACATGAAATACTGTTTCCTTCTTCTACTTTTTTCCTCATCATACTTTTGACTTCTTTACAATGTGCTCTATTTCAACATTGTTGGTATCAAGACATTCGAGCATATATGTTTGCGCATATCGTCTGCCTTTCTTTTCATCCAATCCGAGTGCTATTGGTTTTCTTGCGTTCTTTTTCTCTGCAGTGTCTTTAGGACTATTTTCAATGAGGCGGAGCATGCTGTAGCCCTGCGTGATTCGGGTTGTGATAGATTTGATGAGAAAGTATATAGCGTAAGTATGGTTTACAGTGAAGATGAATCGTTATCGCTTCGCTGGCAATGATGGCAGCGCCATGTTACTCGTTAACCCACGTTCATACCGCTTTGACCCAAAAGATTGGGGTTGGGGTAACGTGTATCAACGTAGGCTCGCAAGTGGTACGGCGCGGTACTTAATGCAGTAGCGGGAGTCACTGCATGATAAAAGATATCCACAAAACTTGCTTAGGGGAAGTGTCGAGTGTGAAATTCAAAGTGTGCTGTTTGCACTAAATGACCTTTGTGACGTTTACGTCTATTTTTGCAGCGAACTAACGCTGTTGTATGTTGTACGATGAACACTGCTGATGTCTGGTGCAAGGCTGACACTTTCGAGGTCACGACTTTGTCCTTTTCTAGAAATATTTAGTTACCTTGATTTCGTGAGTCTTGTTCCGTAATTCTTCTTCATTCTTGTTCTGCATTTATTTTTAGAGAATTTTGGTGCTTACTCTTCTCATACTAAGGACGAGCAGACAAAGTCGTAAACGCACTCTCTAAGCTATACGACTTCAAGATTTCGTAAGAAGATACATGCTTAGGAGGCATCGTTGGAGGTGCGTTTTTCGCGGACTCTGTAAGCCCGCGCCGCTCGCGCTGGAATCGCCGTCGTAAGAGCATATCATCTCATTTTATGTCAGCTATCAAGAAAACTAATTATTAAGAAACAACTACCGTCTGCTTTCATGACGACGGTTCCAGCGTGTGCGGTGGGGTTGCGTCGCGTGCTTCTCGAGTCCGCGAAAAGCGCTTTTCCATCGAAGCCTACGGTATATGCAGTAGTAGGCGCAACCGCAGTTAACAGTTGAAGTATGATAGCACATTCAAGACGTTGTTAAAGTAAATACGTTCGAAAAGAAAATATCGGATGCACAGAAAATGTTTTTTTGCCTGCTTCTCCTATAGCAAGATTTCTCGCGTTCAATTGCTGTGTAGTATGTCTCCAGCCATCTTTTCAGACATAAGGGGCTATAGTACCAAGAAATTTAAGGGTAAAATCAATCATTGCCGTCCTGCTGAAGCCGTTTCTCAAGAGTTTCCCCGTGTGATTGTGCTCGGCGTACTCGCAGCATTATTGCTAAGCCACTCGACAACGCGGCTGCTCGGGTTCCAACCTCTTAATGAGGCCCAGCGATTTAACGGATCCGTTTCCGTGCACGTTGTCCAATCCGTTGCCCAATAAGGCACAGCGCTGCGACTCAGCAACTGCACCCGAACTCATTCGTATTGAAGTGCGCCTGGAATGACGTGTCATTGCCGGGGTTGTTTTGTGTTCATTGTAGTGCTGGCATTACGAAATTACCAGCTGACCGTGCACCTCCTTATCGAGTATTTAACTACTTCCTTATTTTTCTGGCAACTGACATGCTACTAAGCCATGTTATTCTTGTTCTTACGGGAAAATATTCTATTTCAAGCATCTGGGTTTCGAAAAGAATGCTTTTCATCAATGCTGGTGGTAGGGTTGCGTTTATTTGCAATCATCCAGTAAAGGGTTGGGTAACTTATCCGAAAAAGCTCCGGGGACGGTATGGCTTAGAGAATCCTGTCTTTTCTCTCCTAGCTATTGATAGTTTAAGAGAAGTAATTTTCTTTTTGTATTAACGAATCTGAAGAAAAATATTTTCCTCTAATTTGACTCATAAGTCACAAACGCATTAAGAATCTGTAAATATTACAGCAATGCCGAAACTTTTTCTTTTATTACATAGAAGCTGATGGTGCAAATTCTTTGCAGAAAGCTACAAATTCCATATTCGATGATGCTGCTTCCATCTGATTTTTCAAATAGAGGTCCCGAAATTCTTTTGATACATCTTTTGGCCAAAATTGGTCTTTGATCGGCTGATGTGACTTTCTGAGATCATCATTATGGTTTTCCTATTCTTCTGCTCTTTTCTATCCTTTTTTTCTAGAATTAGTAGCTTTCCGTGCTTTTTGTTTGAATAGCTTATTCTTCGTGTAGATTTGAACGGTTGGGACGGGTTGTATTCACTGAAGTTCCGTCCACCCTTTGAAAGTAAACATATTTGAAAATTTCAACGTAATGCATGACGTCACTTTAAAATTATGCGCAGATGGTTTCCACGTCAGATGACTTAGTACATCACGGCAATTATTCACTGTCGACATCCTTCTGCGTAATTGAATGTGCGCTTTTCTCGTAGATATTACGGGTGAGAAAGCTATTTGCGTCATTTGGTATGGAAATGCCCTTCACTACCCTACAGATGCTTAGTTTTTTTTTTTTGGAGATCCGCACCTATTTAAAGATTACTTCAGTATTTTGTATCGTTATTTAAAATCACAGCTGCTTTAAATTACTATTTATATTTGTTTTTTTTTCTGCGCTGGAGAAATCCTTTTTCGTTATACGTCACCATTTAGCCATGTTGTTGTCTTTGAAGTTTTTTTTGGAGCTCACTTTTGGTGCAAATAAATAAATATTCCAGGCTTGTACTCGACGTAGCAACTAGGCAACCGAGTTTTTTTTTTGCGCAACGTAGCAACCAAGCAGCAAAGTTTTTGTCAAACCAGTAGATCTTGTTATACATTTTGATTCCTTTGAAGTTTAATAAAGGATGCGCTACTTTTTTTTTGCTATTTTGAAGAAATTTCCCATTTAGTTCATTTAAAAATCAGATTGCGAAATTTCCAAAACGCGCGATGATGAACTCATTTTGGAGGGAGCAAAAAAGAATTCTTCGGGTATCATATTGAGGGAGAAATGGGGCGTTGCAAGGGAACTGTAATTGGAACTTTTAACTAATGCACCAATCACGGTAGCCTGATATCTCCCCAATTTCCCTTAAGATGATACGCACCCAATTTCCCGCAAATGCGATAAGACATTTGCCACATATGACTTTAAATATTATAGTTTGCTGAGCGGTCTCCGCACGAGATTATGTGGCAGATGTCGCGCGTTCTGATGGCTACTCCGCCCAACCCAGTACATAAAAGGCTCATGGACCCGCTTTTCGATATTTTCGAAGAGTCACCACATCGTGGCACCTCCTGGCAGTGACACAAACAAAGTAAAAATGACAGGGTAGCACACTGTTTTTTTTTTCAGGTAGAAGCAGCAATCTAGGCAAGTGAGATTTTAGCCGAACCAGAGAAGTATGTGGTAGTCGCGCAGGATTTTTAGGCTTTGGGTGCCACTTTGTCCCGGGTAGACAACAGCACATTGATATCGACCGGGTGACACCGATTCTCGTGCATATACAGGTAGTGGAGGTGTTGCCAGGGTCGCTGCCGTACGTGTATGGAGCAGGGATGAGCGGATACGAGATTTTCCAAGCCCCAGATGACGGCTGAGGGTTCATGGTACAGGGCACCACCCACCAAGACAATCCAGAGAAACCCAACGACTTTATCTGAACATCGTAGAGGCGCTGGATGCGTATGTGCCCTATGTAGTGACCTGCAGGGGCATCCGATGAACCAAGTCAGTGCTTCACCTTCCCAGACTCCTCTGGTACCAATTTACCGACCCCGGAGGGATGGACGGCTTGGTTGGCGGCGGGCACGATCGAACCGTCGACCGTGTGCGTGCGCAGCGAGCCTCTTACCACTGCGCCGCATGCGCCCGCTGCAATACGTAACACGAATTATTCCCCGTACATGACGATGGTCGTTCATAGAATTGCTGCCTTGTGCGGGCTATCATCTAGCGCTGAAGGCCGCACAACGGTCAGGATAATGGATAGGCCAAAGCTTATGGATAACGGCTAAACAGAAAACCGGTTACATATAATCCGCTGATCCCTGGTATGGAGCGTTGTACCTGGAAGGAGCGGTGCGGCCGTGTTTCGATTGGTCAGTTCATTCAACTCGTCAATAGCAGAGGTTGGCTGCCTCCAGGTGCAAGACACGCCTCTGCTCCAGGTGCAAGGCACGCCTTTGCTGCCCCAGCGATGCCCACAGAGAGGGCTATGTCCAACCTGGGCCAGCGTGCATCATTGAGTTTACCTTTACCTTGGGTAAACGTGGTCACACACCCTACTTTATCCGTAACTTGGCACTCATCAAGATATACACAGTCGTTTCAAAAAATACCTCCGTCATCCACCGCCCGTCTGCTAATCCGCGCCGCTCCTCCTATGCATTATTATACGTGCTGCGACGTGGCTCAGTCGACGCGCAGTGTAGCGGGAGGCAAGTATTTTTTGGAAAGGCTATACTTACCCCGGCACGGTGGGCTAAAATGACGGGTAAGGCATGCATGACAGGTAGGCCTAACCTAGCGGTGTATATCATTCCTGTTTTATTGCTCTGATGATTTGAACCTCCTAGGCTTTCATGCACTACAACTTTACCCTTATTCAGGCGCCTACCACGGGTAGCGCTTCTTTCAGGTAACGGATTACCAGCGTGGTTAATCATGCATGCGGGCCCGTTTAGTACACCAGCAGCGTTTCTGTACACGGCTTTCTGTATAGAATGCTTTGTCGAGCCTCTTTGAGGTCTCGAACTAACAGACGGGACGCAGGCGTGAATCAGCCCTGCTAGAAAGTTCGCGTTTTCCGCAGCACTTGACCTGGAACTGCACAGTCGGTGCCGTCAATGCCATTGTCATCCGACTGCTGCACATGTAAATCGTGTGCTGTGCGGTCGGCGGCTTCCTTGTTCGCCGACCTCGCACTTGTCCCGTCCCGTTTTCACACGTTGGAAGTGAGTTGACGTGTCGAACGAGTCGCTGCACTTGTATCCACGTGTTAACTCGCGATTGATCAGGTTAGCGATGATCGTTGACGTGGAAACCAATAATCCTCGGTCAGCCTTTCATTTCATGTAATCGTCGCTTCTTACTCGACATCTTTCTGAGATATTGCCGCTAGATAACCATTTTCAGTGTATATTGTGGTTGTAAAGTTTCTCCACGTTGTATTGCACGAATTTTGTGTTATTCTATGTGCATTCAACGTGAATTGAGGCCAATTTTGCCCGTATTGACAATTAAATCAATGATTTCAGCACAGATGCGGGCAACTGTGCACAGCTTGTGCATCGCATTACTGGTAGTGGCTGGTGTAGCCGACGATGATTCGGAAGGTCAAAAGGTGAGCGAGTACTTTACGTTAAGTAGGTGTTTCCTAAAGTTTTTTTTTTTCAAATCAGTCTTTCATTTTTTACTCGGTATTTCATTGAGTATTAATGAAGGAGTACCTCCGTGCTCAACAATCGCTCGTAATCGATTAATCGTTATCAGTACAACTGCCTTTGCGAATTAGTCTTGATGGAGTTGTACGCGGTAACTTTAGTGACTCGATAATTGGGCGCATTTTTTTGTCCCACGTGTTTTTTATGGAGATTCAAGTGTTCCCTGTGCAAATAGTTGTGCGATACGAATATGCATGTAGTCATATTTGCAAGCGTGGGCCTGATGCGCGCGACTTTGTGTGGTTCGATGGACACAGAGTTCAAAAGTTGATCTTCATGGCACCTGAACACCTGTGGATGCACAAGCATCTGGAGCCACGAAGCTGTAGCAATCCTTCATTCGACCACTCATTGCCGTGTTTGGCGGTTGGACAAGTTTTCCGAAGTGAAACTACCTTGAAGCGGCCATCGATTTCTGCTAGGACTTCGTGGATTTCCAAATTTCGAGATATCCCTTCCCTTCCAGTACTGGGCGCTTCACTGGGAACGTTGCGTGGACAAAAATTTATAATCACAAACGGTTCCTAAGACACGTAAAATGAGATCCGGTAAATGCGCTGAACAGTGGCTGTATTTCACCATCACAATTCATCGTCGGTGTGCTCGCTTTGCCAAGTACGCGCCTTCACTGATAGAAATCTCTGGCTGTAAGCCTCAGAGTATCCCCAGACTTCCCCACGACCGCCGGCGGTCGCCACATGGATAAAGTGAAGAAGGAGACTCCAGACAAAAGAGGCGATGAGCTCCGTTTGGCAGCGACCCATGGCGATCCACGTGGCAATCGATACGTATCATTTCCATGATCCTTATCTCCTATACCGCCAGTTCATTTTGATTCATTTTGAACTGGCCAAGTCTGGGGATACACTTAGGCTATAACGAATTTTTCAGTATTTCAATCAAGAAGTACGGGCGCCCAAGAATTCACCTAAGCGTTGTTCATGGACGTGAAACCCATGAGGCGAGTGAAATTAAAAAGTCAGTGGAAAGGATAGTCCGATCGCTTCTAAATTTTTGCGAAGAATCCAATCCAACTCGGGAATATGATCTAACTCGCATCCTTGTACTTCCTCGCATCCACATTTCCAAATAAAGCTCGCTGGTGTCAGACCTATTTGGAGTAGAATGCTGAACCAGAATTGAGCGTCATTTGAATCCTAGTTTGTATAGCCGTGAAGGTAATTTGACAATTTGTTCTCTTCAGACCGTCTTCGTCCCGTCGCAGTTCACCGAGCCAAAACTTTCATCCAAGCCATTGTTCTTTGACTACTTCCCAACAACAGATGCAATTGGCAAGCGATGGATACTCAGTACTGCTAAAAAGGATGGAGTAGATTCGGAGATAGCAAAATATAATGGTTTGCAATAAGTTTATTGTGTTTGTGTCCTTTTCTGGTGAGCTGGGATATTTTCATTCAAGGAAAATGGGAAATCGGGACATCTTCTGAGGTGTCCATTGAGGGCGACTATGGACTGATAGTCCGGACGAAAGCCCGTCATCATGCCATTGCCGCCAAATTAGACAAACCCTTCGCATTTAAGGATAAACCTCTAGTTGTACAGTAAGTTTCGTATTATTTGGTTGGTATTTTCTCCGTGTTTATAATAGTTTCAATGTTTTTATACACTACATTTCCTAGTGCGGATCTGGTATCCTTGAAATTCAGATATGAAGTCCGTTATGAAGAAGGCCAAGAATGTGGTGGAGGCTATCTGAAGTTGTTGAGTGCAGGCGCTGAAAAGAATCTGGCAGCAGTGCAGGTTCGATTCTATTCTTTACCTTTTTCTTACCTCTTTCCTCTACCTTTTTCTCTTTGCATTCAAGGCCTGGATGCAGTATTGAGATTACCCAGGGTAGAAGCGTTGCCGCCCTTGTTTGAAGCGGGTAAATTTGTGTGGTGTCAATATGTTTACCTTGGGCGATCTCAATAATACATACGACCCGACACCTGCTAGCAGGGTCAGGCGTGATTATAGTAAAAAGTTACCCCGCATATAGTCTCATCCCTCTCTGCCAGCAAATTTTGCTTACACTTTTGGTGAAGCAAGCCTTACTCCTGACGATCGTCCCCGATCAATATACTATGTCATGTTTTTAGCCTTGACTAGGAGTAAAGTCTGAACTAGGGGTAGGAAGTCGAGATTAAAATTTTGAGAAGTCGAGATTAAAATTTTGAGTACCAACTTCGTTAGGTTATGAGCATGAGATAACAAACTGATATTCAGTACCTTCACAATTGTGGTAATGAGCTTAGAAGGTAGAAAATTACCCTGAATATTGCTACTCTAAATATTGTCGTTGTTACTGTCTCTATCTTCAATATCCAGCTCAGGAATCAAATATATTGCCCTTTAGGATAAGACGCCGTACACCATAATGTTCGGTCCGGACAAGTGTGGAGCTAATGGTAAAGTCCACCTTATCTTCCGCTACACAAATCCAAAGAACGGGTCAACTGATGTGAGGACATTCTTCCATATACGAATTGGAATCCAGGACGGAATTTAATATACTCTACCATTTGTTCAGGAATATCATGCCAAACAACCGTCGAACCTCGGGACCAATTATTGGGATGATCATCAAACACATCTGTACACTTTAGTTGTTAACCCTGACGGAGCATTTACAGTTTCAGTAGATCAGAAGCGAATTATGTCTGGAAATGTGCTCAATGTAGGTGAAACATTGTTATCTCTGGAGTGATTTTATGATTTTTATTTGTTTTTCCTCGTTAGGATCTTGTGCCATCACTTCAACCGCCCAAGGAAATTGCCGACCCTAATGATAAGAAGCCAGCCGATTGGGATGACAGGTATACTGCCAAACGGAGCGGTTTTCGTTGATTTATAAGCTGGAAAGGCATTTATCGGAGGGAATGTATAACTTTAGATCAGAAATCGAAGATGAATCAGCAGTTAAGCCAGACGATTGGGATGAGACTCAGCCTCGTGAGGTTGTGGATGAGAACGCTGTGAAGCCGTCCGATTGGCTGGAGGATGAGGTGTGGTTTTCAGAAATTTGGTGGTATAGAAGCATCACTTTCTATATTTTCTTTCAACGTCCACTCCCTTTTCGATGTATGCTTTAAGTTTTTTTTTCATTATTTTCCCCTTGTACTGACCGGTGCCTAACCTTAGATACTTTGATGCCATAAAGCCTTCCATACAGTATTTTTGCCATTATTTCTTGCTTAAAATTATTTATTGGGCTCCATTTCCTATCTATTTAAATTGGAATGAGCGTCGAATACTGGATTATCTGTAGCATTGAGTGTAGAGGCGGTTTTAACACCTCAAAAACATGGGAACCGCGCGAGATTTCTCGTCTTACTTTTTTTTTACGTTAATTCATGCATCTATTAATAGGACTTCTAGAACCTTCTTTTTTTTGTTCTCTTACAGTTCTGTAACGTTTCCAGCCAGAGCTGATCCCTGACCCAGAGGCTTCGAAGCCGAATGACTGGGACAACGACATGGATGGCGATTGGGAGCCGCCAATGATTGATAACCCGGCTTGCAAAGGCGTGAGCGGATGTGGACCATGGAAGAAGCCACTGATCCCCAATCCGCTCTATAAGGTGCGGTAAACTGGTCTAGTAGCTACTTTTTCACTTTCTTTTCGGTAGTGTCTGTTTTTAGGGCAAATGGGTACGCCCACGTATTCCCAACCCCGCATTCAAAGGTGTCTGGGCTCCTCGTCAGATCGAAAATCCGAATTACTTCGAGCCTAAACCATTCGAAGGTCTCGCGCCGATTACGGTTATCGGGATCGAGTTGTGGACCATGAGCCAGAATATCATCTTTGGTATGACATTCGTTTCCATGGTGGAGTATACGTATGGTTCGAGGTCAAGCGTTATTTTGTAGATAACATTCTCGTATGTGAGTCAGAAGCCCTAGCTGCTGAAGCGGCAAAGCAGACGTACACGGTTCGCCGCGCTGAAGATCAGCGTTTGGCATCAAGCCAAGGCAAGGGAGCTGGAATTCTGCAGGGTATCATCGATGCGGCAAATGTATGTTCTTTACTTGTTTGATTTTTGCAATAATCTTCAGTTTGGTGGATTATTTTTAGCTGTGATGCCTTTTGATCTCTTTCATGACTTTCAAGTTTTGTTTTGTGGTTACCCACAAGTACGCGTAATATGTACTGGTCTTAATCACATCAGGTTACTTCTGTTTGCAATTTTATAAGGGGAAAGGATTTAGCACACGCGTGCTACATTCCATGGATTCCGGCTTGCCAAACACGGATAAATTTTTATTCATCTTCTTTACTTGTTTTTTACTTCATTTTAAATCACGGGTTGATTTTGCTTACGAAATTTTCAGTCTTAATTTTGCTTACGAAATTTTCAGTCTTTTCTCATTTACCACTACAGTTTATCCACGGTTTGATACTCTTTTAAATCTAGGAGAAAGTGCCGGAACTGATTCAGGAATAGATGGATTTTGACAGGAGGAGATTTCCTCAAAACTCCTTTTTTCCTGACAGGATAAATGTTAAAGGTCAAATTTGCCCATTTTGGACAAGCCGGAATTTAGCCATCGGGCATAAATTGATGGTGCTGAGTGCTTGCCAGAGTAACAGTTGACTTTTTAAGTGACTCTTTGATTACTGAAATTTAAGAAAAGTAGGGAAACCTTGTGCTAATCTGTTCCCACCAAGGTTATAGGATGCGCGACACGGTGGTGGAAAGTGGGGCGGAGCCTCTGCCTTACGATTGGTGCATTGAAAATATTCCCGCGATTCGATGTGAACTCGTTCAGCGTTCACGTTTAGATCAATCATAATACAGTGTAATATTGCGCCGACTTAGGTTAGTTATTATTAGTTATGGCTATACCTACGAGAATATAAAAAAGCCACTGAGTGTCAATTTTGTATATAGTTGAAAATAAATATTCAAGCAATGTTAGTAAAAATAAGGAATGAAAATAAGCTGGGTTAAACTATCTAGCACACCCTTACCTTCTTTCCGTCTCGCCATAGTAATGAAGAATCCTTTATTTACAGGAGCGTCCTTGGCTGTGGGTTGTGTATGTACTCTGTGTACTTATCCCCATAATTCTGATTGGTGTGTGCTGCTTCGGACGCAAGTCGAATGCTGACATTGCGGCTGCTCAGAGGAAGAAGACAGACGCTCCTGAAGCCGATGATGAGGTTGGTTTCACTTTGATCAAGGCCACCTTCCTATAATCTGCGTTCGTTTAGGTGCCAAATCTTGTCGATGACGAAGAAGATGAGAAGGAAGCTGAAGAAGCTGAAGAGGTCAGTCATCAAATGCTATTTCTATTGTTCTCGTTGCTTTAAGGCTTATTCAGTTTTTTGAGGCTGCCGAAGCAGCGAAGCCTAGCCCGAAAGGAAGTCCTGCCCAAGCTCCTAAGGTGCATCAGTCCATGAAGGACATTGAGGTGAGTTTCTTTTGCCTTGCAGTGTGTAATTTTGCACTGGTAATTCTATGGATGCATCCAGGATGACGAAGGAAGCGTGAGTGAGCCGGAGGTTGTGGATGCTGAGACGAACGAGGCCGGGAAGAAATCCTCCCCAACTGTCACGAAGAGGCGTGTCAGAAGGCAGGACTGAGCCTCAGAGCTCATACCATATGTGGCTGCAAACAAATTCTAGGTGTCCATCCACTATTTATTTAGCATCACATCCAGTATTTTTTCTCTATTGCTGGTTTTGTCGATGTTATGTCGCGCCTTTTCATCGGTCAGTCTGTTCGGGATTTGCTTTGGTTCTCAACTGTTGCGAATTCTCATTTGTTGTGTGTGTGCATTGTACCATGTTTTGCGTATCATTGGCGATGATCAATGGCAAATTATTCTGCTTTCATGGTTTTTTTTCTCTTGTGGTATCGTTGAATTCCCACTAGTGTTCTCCAATTTGAGACCGGTTGCGATGTAGGGCTTCGGCGTATTGTTTTCGTTTTTTATTATTACGTTTTGTTCTCAATCGTTTAATAAACTGTTGGCGTTACTGGTAACTTTGTTTGTGTCGTGGCATATTAATGCTATGTGATCGATTCTGCTGACGGTACCTTTTTTTTGGGACAGAGCAGTGTCAACTCTTGATCCTGGGTAAAATTGGAGGGATGTTATGGTGCGTTTCATCGGCGATGATAGTTGAAGAGACATTAGAGAAGGAGAGAATGCGAGAACGTGAGGCAGGCTGTATGCGTAAAGACTCAACTATCGTTGCTTTTCAAAGCCACTGTGGTTGAATCTGTTTCTTGTTCGCTTTGGTTTTTACGAAATCCAACATTTTTCGGTGTATATCATCGTGAGGGAAAAAGAGGCGTGGCCAGGCGACTCTGATTGGCGCGTTCGGGCCGCGCCCGTCACGCCCACCTGTTTGAACTCGAACGGCGTCAATCCCGTGATACTTGGTGTATTTGTGCTCAGCGCCGTACGAGTTCAAACAGGTGGGCGCGACGGGCGGCCTGAATGTGCCAATCAGAGTCGACTGGTTACGCCCCTTCTTCACTCACGACGATACACACCCTACATTTCGTCTTACTTTCTTTAGTATTTACACCAAATCTGCATCAGTTCCGCATGGGATTGAAACCTGAACTCATCATTCATGATCGATGCAAATTCAATGCAAAACCGATGCAGAGCCGAGAATTGCGTGGTTTTTGCGCGAGATCTGGCATGTTGCAACATGTTTTTTCTTGTGGAGCGTGGGTTATCCTGTTGAAATCTCGCACGGATCCTTTCGTCTGTTCAATTTATTTATTTGTTTATTTATTTATCCGTCTATTTATTATTTGTTTGTTTATTCATATTTATTTATCCGTCTATTTTTTATTTATTTGTTTAATCAACACACCAGAATGGTGCGCCGCAGTTGCTGCTAACATTACAGTGGGCGTCGGTGTAGATGGCCTTTCCGCGCCCTCGAAATGCACGCGCCGCGACCGCGTTGTTCACGATGGAATCGTCGTCGCAGTGGCGAATTTGGGTTTTCTCGATAGTTTTCATCACATTTGATGTTAATTAATAAGAAAATTAACTAGGTGTCGTGAAAACCCCATAGTTTGTTGTTCTAGAGGGGATTCCAGCTCGAGCGGCGTGGTCGCGTCGCGTGCTTTTTGGGGCCGCGGTAGGGCCGCAGCCAATGATGCCCGTTGTACTTGTAATTAAATCACGAAAGATCTTAGAAAATTGACGTGAAAAAGGGCATCCTGGCTTTACTATCCACCAGCTGGTGTTTACCCAAGGTGGTAACCCTCAGTCGAGTAACACTGCACGGACCACCATTAAAAGTAAAGAATGATATCCTTGTCATGGCACCATATGAGCCCATTCATGCAGATATCATGCAAATATCATTCAAAACAGATGCGATAACGACGTAGACAACTTCTTGGGGTTCCCGAGTGGGATCGCATGATCAACATGCATGCCCTGCTCCCACGGAATAACTGTTCGCCCCGCTGTGCTTATTCCACATGCCACAGCTAAGTGGCTAAGCGCCGTCGGTCACGTCGATTCGAACGCGACGTGACGACACGGCCGGCGATCGGAAACATTCGCATCGATTTCTTAGTTCTGACACGTGGCCGTTCCGGCTGTTTCTTGTACCAGTTCAAGTGTATCCCATTGTTCTTCACACAGCTGACTATGCGGCTTCTTGCGGGTTTCCTCGTTCGTCGTGAAGCGACCGTTGAAATCAACGCCGCGCCGTTTTTCTATGGGTGTATGTGTGGCGTTGTGTTTGCGTAGCTGTTCGACGTCCATTTCGTTCCGTGTCATGACCGTGGACACTTCATGGAAATGTGCATTGTGACTCGTGACTGGTGGTCTCGGGCGAGGGTGCATCATTGAGATTACCCAGGGTAAACTTGTCGAAGGGGCGATGTAGCATTGAGTTTACCTGGTATGAACATATCGAAACCACGCAAATTTACCCACTGTTAACACTGGCTGGATCCGTTTACCCTGGGTGATCTTGATTATGCATCCAGTGGCCGCATGCACCACTGAGATTACTGAGGGTAAACGGGTAAGTGCCCCAAATTTGTCTATCTCTAACATAGGCGTCAACACGTTTACCCTGGGTAATCTCGACGATGCATCAAGGGAGAGGCCCAGTTGCCCCTGTTGCCGACTGGGTTTGTTGACATGTTTACCGTGGGTAATCTCAACAATGCATGCGGTAAATGGGACCAGATGCATCAATGGAAGGATGGGTAACCTCATACACTTGGTATATTCATGGCTAAGATTCCCCTGCTAGGTATAGACATCACGTATGGGTAAACATGTTGGTGGATGCCAAGTAAAGTGTAAATTTGGGTACATTAACACGTTTACCATGGGTAACCCCAATGATGCATGCGGCTACTGTGGCCAACTGCATCACTGGGAGGATGGGTAACCTCATACACTTGGTATATTCATGGCTATGATTTCCCACCTGGGTATAGACAACTTCGCGCATGGGTAGACTGGTTGATGGTTACCAAAGGGTAAACAATAAAGGGTAACTTCAATACGTTTACTGTGGGTAATCTCAATGATGCATGCGGTCCCTGTGCCCCCATGCATCATTGAAAGGATGGGTAATCTTATACCCATCGCATATTCACATGTGTGATTTCGCTGCTGAGTGTAGCCAACCAACTTCACGTATTGGTAAGCATGTTGATGGGTACAGGTAAAGGGTGAATTTGGGTACGTTAGCACGTTTACCATGGGTAATTTCAATGATGCATCCAGGCCAAGGACAGTTTTGGCTCCTGGGTAGCGCTTCTTACCCAGCATTGGGGTGCAGTACTTGTGATAGTGGTCGTTCATAGGGAAATATGTTGCTTTTCCGTCATCTACATGAGTTTTTCGAACGAAGGTCGGGTTTTATGGAACCCGGGCTGGGCCTGGATGCACCACTGAGATTACCCGGAGTAATCTTGTTGACGGCTGAGTAAATTCAAGGGCGTTGACACCTTCCTGGGTAACCTCAATGATGCGTGAGACCCCTAGTACGCATTATTAGCATTATCCAGGGTAAGCGTATTAGCACCACCAACTTTACCCATCGTTAACGCGGACGTAATCATACTTGTCTGCCTAGTAAGAATTCTTTTTGCCTCTTTGGTGAAGGTTTCCATTTACCCGTCCTCAGTAGGTTTGGAAGCAGGCCACATCTCCCGCTCTCATATTGTTATGAATCCGGGAGTGCGAAAATTCCCAAGGATTTTTCTTATCTCTCAAGTCATCTTGCCCATGCATGCTGGATTCAATGCATTTCTCCCTGCGACTTATCTCACAATCAGTTATCGGCTGAGGCTTATGAAAAATATAGTATTTCTCTCGAGAAACTCATCTATCTTGGTTGGGGACAATTCTAGAACTTCCTCAGAAACCTCCATAAATCCCGCGACTGCTGGCGACAGGCGAATATTTGTTTGCTTTTCGTGAGAGAGTGGCACCTATCCAAAGAAATCTGCCTGAGTAAGATCAAAACCAGCTAGAACAGCTGGGCGGAGCTTACCTGCATCGTGGGCGGAGCTCACCAGTAAAATTACTAAGTTTTGCCTATTCAAGCACTACATAATTTTACTCCAGAATGCAAATGATTCCAAATATTTCGATTAAATTTACTGGTATGCAGCATAGAATACTGTGTTAAATGAGCTGTGTTGGAGGTACCATGGGGGAAAACAGGGCGTTACCCCTGCTTTGCGATTGGCTGGTTGAAACGGCCTTCACATCACTGTGTGCCAGTTCGCCTGCGGTACTACTTTAGATTTATAGGGATGAACTTATCGAACTAACTCATATCAAAGAGTGGGAAGGGTGTTCGGATAGGCCAATCATAGAACAGAGGCAACGCCCCGTTTTCTCTCTTATTTGAAAACTTTTGTCCGCTCATTTTCGTTGGCCCACAAAGGTTGTCATAGACGTACGCCGTTGTATTAGAGCTATGCATTTGTACTCGAATTTTTCTATTTAGCATTTGAATATCCGCATAGTTATTGATTTCGGAATTTTTCGAATTGTTCGAATATTTGAGCGACGAAAATCCGACTTATTTGGTCATTCGTTCTTCTACCAAAGTATTTTGTATAATAAAAAGCCTATCTATGTACTTTACTGCAAGGTCTCATTAGGCTCCAGCTGCTGCTTACAGGGTGCGTCAAAAGTCTTTGGACAAGCATAAACGCTCGCTGAAAATCCAGGGAGGGGAAATTTGGAAGAACCAGTGGTTCTTTTCTCTTCATGACCTAATTGTGAGCATAAAAATTATTTTTGTTCCTGAGGTTTCCTCTTCTCGTATGTTCACAGCCTTCGGAAAGTACAGGTGAGACGCGGGTTCTGGCTCGCAAGTAGTGGAGGTACTTTTCCTCCCACCACTTCTCCATTTATTTGAGAGGAGACTCCAAACTCCTGTGGAGGGTAGCAGAGGCCTTCTACTATGGAACCCAGGAAAATCCCTGGGAAATTTGAAAAATAGGTGGGGCACTGCCAGGTTCATTGTCAGCTTCGCTTTTGGCAGTTCTCAAAATTTTTGCACGAAAACACGGAAATCGCGCTACAACAGCAATTTTCGCTTGTTTTAAAGCAATTTCACCACGGTTTTCTGTCATAGGTTTGTTTATTTGCTCTTTCTTAATAGACATATGATAATTTTGGACTTATAGAATGACGGAATGCCCCCTTAAAGTGAGTACTTTTCTCTATTGCCATAGTGCAGACAAATATTCGCTTATGGAAGCCCTACATCTACCCTGGGAGATTTCGAAGTGGTTTCTAGATTCAACGGGCTATGGCCTTCCGAGAGCCATACAGGAATTTGAACTTTCTTCCGAAACTTTGGAGAAGGGCCGAAATGAATTTCAGTTCATCAGGTTCCTCGCCGGGCCAACGTCACATCTAGTTTTTGACAAGCCCGTGTCGCTACCAGTGCAGGAAATTTTGGAGTCAAAAACATTATTTATGTTAACAAGTAGGCCGCTAACACACAGCAACTATCAGCTTTTCCAATTTCTTCTTCCTCATTTTTTTGAAAATCGAATATGCTTGTCCAAAGACTTTTGACGCACCCTGTATATATGAAATTCATCCAGAAGAAGGGAAGACTCGAAAAAAAACTCAGAATTCGAAGATGGGAAATGTACAATGCATAGGTAAGAACTACTACTATGTTATGGTTAGCTCATTTCCAGAGCTATAAAATACTGTTTCCACGAATGCAGCTCCATCCTTTATGTGGCAAGACTACGGTTATGGAACTGAGGATATCCAGGAATGTTGTAACTCCCAAAATGTTTTTCGGACCCTTTTCGGTCGTTCTCACATTGCCTATGACGTCATCAGACTTCAGAGCTGTTTCATTCCCACCAGTCCCATTCCTATAATGGGAGAGTCCACACTTTGGGCACGAGCCAGCTGACGTCAGCTCAGCCAGCTCTACCCACTCGCGGCTCGGAGACGTAACGGAAGGAAGTGTGCTTTCGCTATACGGGGGCGCTTGCGGCGGCTGATAGTGTGTGAGGAGAGCGCGGGCGAGCGAGCGACGGGTGAGCGGTAGCGGAAAGACCTCCTGCTCGTCGGAGAGACGACGATCGAGTTGAACAAATACACGCGGCTCTTCACCTCACGTAAAGCACTGCACTGACCTCCGAGAGCGAGAGCGGAGCGCATTCAACGCTGCACCAGTTCTCACCTGTGCTACCCCCCCCCCCCCCCCC
>JARK01001697.1:52718-67795 GCA_000688135.1 Ancylostoma ceylanicum
CCCCCCCCCCTATTTTCAGGCGAAAGCCTTTTCAGCTAGCCTAAGTACACAAACACTGACTGTACCGAGCCAGGTGCCACACCTTCCACGTCACTCTAATTGACCTCATAGCATCGTACGCAGCCATTCTTAGCACTATTAGCGCCATAATGGCCCACTTTTTTGAGTATGGGCTACCTCACATCACCAAACATTTCGATTCTGATGCACTATTCAGTCAGTTTCGTAACAGTGACGTGTGTTGTAATGGCGGTGGTGAAAACTGGATTCCATGGAAACAGCGGCGGCGGCCCCACGGACACCACCGGCGACCGACCTCATGCGCTCGTCGTTCGACGACGTGGTTCTCACAATTATTGATTCCACGTGTCGATCGATATCTATGTTTTTCGCTGCTCTGCTATATCCATGGTTTTTGCTCCTGAAAACACATTGTCATGGTGTTTTGTCCCAGTTTTTTCATGCGTCGTCGTAATGTTATGTAAATTGTCGTGTTTTTGGTCTCAGACGCAGGAGTTTCCTCCGCCCCACTTCCTTCACCAGGCTCAGCTGAGCAAACCCCGGCTTGAGGCGGGGTGGGGGGATTTCTTCACGTACTCCCTTTGTTTACTTGTATTGATTGGGGTCGGTAGCCGTGTTGTCATCGTAATTGAGAGGTTTTGATGTCTCAGCTGGTTTTAGACCGGTTATCGGCCAACGGATCGCTCTTTCACCCTCATTTCATCGAAAACGCAATTGTTTTCCTTCGTATTTCGCTTGTTATACGTTTTCCCACGCTTAATTCAATAGCAGACATCCCCATCCAACTAGTATTACTGTCTTGCTTTGTTGAATTCTGTCTGGAATAACAATACGACGTCAAATAAGATAGATACAGTCCTTCTCGAAAAGTTAGACGGAGTCACTCGAAAAGTTAGACGGAGTCCGTGGCTGCAGAATCGTGGCGGGACCTGGAGACGGTGGAGCGGGTCCCGCCGCGCGCGCAGTCCATGTATCCTTTCGTCAAGGACTGTATGTTAATGAATTTCTTAGAAATATTGATCAACAATCACATTCCAAACATTCTCGTGATGCCTGGCGTTCATTATGAAGTCACGTCCATGTGCATTTAATTTCACGCCTTAGTTACTGTAAGATTGCCGTCCACGGTTGTGCACAATCTTGAAATTCATAGAATTAATGCACTACAGTAATTGTCGTGCACGACTTGTACATATTTACACTGTGCAGTAGCGATCATCCTGATTCAGTTTCAGCTCCCTCTTCTGGAACTGTCCTGCGACCGCTTAGCACCACCACGGCGTTTTTTTTGTGTATCCTTTTTATTTTAGATCTCAGCTTTGCTTTTCGCGGGTAGAGTCGTTCATTCCTTATTTACTTCATTGAAATATTGTATAAAAATTTTTTCGAATGTGAGATGCTTTTGATGCGTGTAAACTACTTATATGTAGGAGACTTCAGTGAAATGGACGCGCCTGCACGCGTCGCATCACTTACGATATGACGGTCTGACTGTCTGCGCATCCACATATTCCACTGGTATTACAATTCTCATTTGCGATCGATCGTCCCGCTACCTGTTCAAACCTGTCCAAACAGGTAGTGCTGCGCGTGTGAAGTGGTCCACACGACTGAAATCTCCCTAAATATCGGGAACCATTTCTACCCAATTGTAAGAATATCTGTATACAGGCTCTTAATTCACTATGCTGTTCAATGCTAGTGCTCGAATGTATTGATGGCTTGATTGAGAAGGATTATCAACTGGTATTCTTAAGTAGTTTTGTTCTCAGTCAGCAAGTGCGTAGAACTAGTTCGAGCGTTATTGAATGACCGGTGAAAAGGGAGTTGGGGGGGGGGCACCTCCAAAAAATGGTCGTAATGGCTATCTAGGCCAGTTTTGTATGCCTAAACAGGCTAATAGAGGTAAGTAATCTAATGATAACGCGAAATCAGGTTAGAAAACAAATAAAAACTTCAAAAACTAAAAACAGGCATTTTAGCATTGTTTCCATCCTTCTTGCCTAAAAATCAATACGAGTAACAAGTTAAAACTTGTTGTACTTGTTAAAAGGAGTTTGCGCTTCCTTCGTAGGCCTACTCCATCTGAAATCCCTGCGCTTAGCAGGTTAGAACGTGTGCAACATGCCAAAAGCACCTCTGTTGTCTCTAGCAGGTGGCCCCCCCCCCCCAACTCCCTTTTCACCGAATGACCTTCTGTTCATCCTTTCAGTTTTTCAATTTACTTCTCTATATGGTGGTTAATTGAAGAGACCTTTCGAACCCTTTTTGTAGGCACTGCATATTGTCGATGGTTTCCTCCCACACTGTTGTGGATTCCAACTCGAAAATTTATCGTTTTTTGCATCCCACACACGCTAAACGGCAAGCGTCCAAGTTTTTCTTCACATGCAGTTGTGTCGAATTAACTGACGGGTGTTGTGCGTGCTGGGACCTACTCGACACTCTGCTCCCTTACGCCACCCTCGTTTAGGTCCCGCCGCGCTTCTTGGGCTATGGAGTAGCGCGCACTGTTTTGTCAGTTAATTCGACATAGACTATACAGGGTGGTCCAAAAATATGGAGACACTCCAAAAGACTTATATCTAACGTTAGAAAGCAAGTTGGCAGCTCTGTTCCCAATATGGTATTTTTCATTCAGTACTGAAGAGAATATACTATCACACCTCACTAACTCTCCTAACACCGGCGAGAAAAGACGCGATGAATTCGAACTTGACACTTGCTGTGGCGCGGAGGGGCCTTCCTCGCGGATAACCCCACGTTTCTAGACGCCATTGCTCCGACGATTAAAGAGTTTACTGGGAGTAAAATCAGTTTTTGTGCTTAGATGAATACCATAACGAGAGATGTGCGCGAATGTGTGCTAAAAACAGTAACTATAAGGAAGCGGAGGTGAATTCCTGTGCAAAAACAGGGTGAAATGCATGTTAGGGTTGTTCCCGGTTCTCTTTTCGGTGCTTAGATAGGGGAATGGAACTTATTAGGCCTGCAATTACCCAATGTTGAAGTTCTAAGGAGAATTTCCCCCCATTATACGATTCCTCATGGGGATCCGATTGGATAAGCACGTTCAAACCGTGTAGGATATCGGCGAATTCGCACCAAATCTCAGATCTCATAACCAAGGTAGCTGGTCTTTCACAATCGCTTTGATGTTTTTCTGTTACCCAAGTCTTGTATTCTTTGATGACCCTCTTGCACAATCTTACACGTTGACAATACATGCGCGCCTAGAGTACACAAAGTTGTAATTGGGTGATGGAAAGAAATCTTGACTGACAGCCTAGTTCTCGCCAAATTTCATAGCGGCAAGGATTGTTCTGTAGGAACGTGTATGATTGATCAGATGAACATCAAAAGATTGGATACAAAGTGCCAAGACACGAGATAGGTCGAGGAAAGCGCATCGCAACCTTGTCTCCATATTTTTGGACCACCCTGTACAATCGGAGAGCTTAGAGAGTGCGGGGAGCTTAGAGAGTGCGTCTGGGAATGTGTCTGCAATTACGACCGCGGCATGCTATCGGACGGTTGATCAGCTGTTTTGATTCTACACCTTCTTATATAACTTCAAGCATGTACAGTAAACTCCAAATGGTCGTAGACAAGGGCCGGGACCATGGCGCCGTTTTCCTCCGTGTCTCTGCCCAACAGGCCCGCTTCCTCGGTGCAGCAGACAACCAGAGTGCCCGCGCCGCGGTCTCGGTCCTTCTCTACGGCCGTTTGGAGTTCAAAGTTTATGTTGTGATTCCTCCAATTTTGATATTTTCCTGCTGTCACTTAGTGAAATCTCCTTTGAGACTCATTCTGCGGCATCCTCTCATCGATGAAGCTGATAATCGGACGGTCGGTGCCGTGTGGCAGTCGTAATTGCAGACAAAGTCGCAGATTCACTCTCGAGGGTGCCTGTACGTCGGGGATCCCAATGTTTTTATACTTTCCTTCCCTAACTCCTCTTCTACTCTCGTTTCTAGTGAAGTGAACTATAGAATGATGTCCTGCATGTCGGCTGCCTGTATCAACAGTGGAGCCTCTGTGTAGGAAGGTTAGCCGATACTGTAATTGCGTTGTTAATGAAGTTTTACACAGCCGTCTGTCGAGAGATTCGTAGTTTTTTTCGACCCAAATGAAAAGGGACCTGGGATGGCGTTGGTTTTCCACAGAGCAGTTGTGCCTTTTAGGGGAAGGCATGCTTGGCGATGGCGATGTCGTCGCGCGAAGTTGGCACGATGCTAGCGACGCGATGGGCCGCTGGGCGGCCGTCTCTCACGACAAATTACACCACTTACGACAAATTACACCATTTTTATAGAGATTTGCTATTCTTCAATATTTAAAGTTGTTCTTTTATAATCGCACCTCCTCTTGTGTTTACTAGTCTCTCACAACGGTCCTTTCAATATCGCTTACGAAATTGTTGTGTTTAGACACGAGTAATCGTGCTGAGGCGCAGACATTCCAGCGCTTCACGACCATANTTACAGGAAATACGTGATTAATCGAAGAAATCATGCAATTCCACCAAAGATCGCTCTCGCTTCTTCTCCAGTGTAACCGCCGATCGTCTCACTGTGTCTGTGACCTGGCCCGTTCTTCATGGCATTCACCAGGAGAACTAGTTTCAGTACTGTGCCGCATCTCCTATAGTCTATTTCAAAACCGGTGATAGTTGGGTATCTGTGCCTTCTGCGTTTCTTTCTTAGTGCTAACTACGATCCCTGCATATTTTCCTGCGTTCTCTCTTTCTCTAATATCTCTCCAGCTATCTCCGATGGTGAAACGAATCGTAGCGCCATTCGCTAACCACTTCCTCGTTGATGGCAGCCGCCAGTCGATTCGTATCAGTTTTTTCTTCGCGCAATACTCCTTACATGGACAAGACGAGTTTTTGTTCTGCTTCTGTGCACGAAGAAGTGGAGGACCCTTGTCGGGATGTTCAAAAGTGGGAAAGCGCGAGTTTTTGCCTACATCGTATCGATTTTCGCCGCTGATCACGATGTTTTGTTGTCGGACAGTGTTTTCGCGGTGACATCAACTTGTTTGGCTAACTATACGTTTTTGCTAGATTTCATGTTTCTGTTTGCCGAGTAGGTTGATTCACTTTCCATACGTTTGCATGGTTTTGTTTTAATAATATGCACGATGTAGCAAAACCACGTCGTTTCACCAATTGTGTCTAGTTCATTTCTTAATTCTTTCCTCTCCGAGTTGCCCACGTTTTCTCTCATTCTTTTTTTCCCTCTCTTTCGCCAATGCTCGTCTCTAATGAGGCAGGTCGCGCGAGAGAGTTCAATGATCGAGACCCGCTCGCACGCATTGCACTACGTGCAATATGGTGCTCTGACTGTCTGCGCTTCTCACACATTCCATTGATAACACCGTCCTCATTCTCATTTGATCTTCCTGCTTCCTGTTCTGACCTGTCCAAACAGGTAGTGATTTATCCGTAATTTTATTTTGGTACTTGATTCCTTTCTAAGAAATGAAATGAGTTACATAAAGTTGGTTGCAGTTCTTCTGTGCCTGGATGCGTTCATTGAGATTACCCTGGGTAAGTGTTCACGCCCATGTTAACGATGGGTAAATTTTTGAGAGGTTATCACGTTCATCTTTAGTAATCTTTTTAAAAGTTTGATTGACATCTAGGATTTTGGATTAGTTACCCAAGTTTGGGAAAATTTTCATAGGTCTATATTCGAGGGATTACCTTCTATTACCTTACTCCATGAATCATACCCCACTGATGAAGTTTGACGGAAAATACTCTATAATATGTAGCAAAATACTTTTCTGTGAATGGCGGCTCTCTTTCGGAGAAGGAGAAAAAGTATGAAATGGAGGAATCGATCTCTTCTCGTATCCAAACCATTATCCGGTGATAAAAACCTGGATAACGGTCTGGATAATGGATAGTTCAAAACCTACAGATAATGGCTATACGGACAAATTGTTACGGATATTCCGCTCATCCTTAAAGCGCCAAAAATCAGCCTTCTATTTAGCTTTAAAGCCTTCAGCATGGCTGTTCAGTAATGATTTTATTAAGGCGAAGTGGGACAGCGCTCATCCTAGTTTTACCTCAGTGATAGTTTCTTTGTAAAAAGGACACCTTCAGCTACTCTGTGGACCAGATATCCATTTGTATGGTTCTCCTATAGTGAGATGCCAAATGAACTGCATCTATTCCACATCATATTTTTCTCCGTCCTTGGTATCTCTTCATACCTTCGAGACGCAGTTTTTTTTTCTATTTCGATCGATCAACATTCTGTTGAAGTGGGCGGAGTTTTGCAACTCTGATTTTCTTAATTGATGCAATTTCGCCACCTTTGCAGGTTTTCCGCGAGACTGCATCTATTGGTATATTTCCTGTACTAAAAGTATATTCTACCGTAATTGGCTGGTCCATACTTTTTATTATTTTAGTGAGAAGTCTGCAATGGTAGGATGATGTGCTGTGATTGTGATTCTTTACTTATTTCTACTAGTTGCTGAGTGTCAATATAGGCGTGTAAAATCACTTGAGGTGTAAGTTGATGCTCAAAATCATGGACATGAGAATTATTGAGGCGGACTTCAATTGCACAAACTGCCCTCAAGGCTCATGTTATTGGTGTGACTAAAGAACATTAACCCTTACGAGCACCTTTCACTATGCCGTAGCTGAAAACACGAAAAAATGGTCATCAGCTTCTCGATCAGCGTTGTGACAACCCATGCAAGCATGCTCCAATCATGCCCCGAGCAAAACTCGCCAGAAATCAATAAAATCAATAAATTAGTAACTATTACGCAAAATGGTTATCAAATTCGTGATCGGCGTGGTAGATTTCCCCAGCTCGCACATTTCGATCCGGTTTGAAGCTGAACTGAGAAAAATCCTCTGCTATCGATAAAATCGATCAATAAATCGATATCCGAGTCAATGACATCTCACGGTAGGAGTATCCGAGACCCCACAGGCTTTGAATGGTGTCCCATGTTACCCAAACCCCACTTTGTACTGCTCACTTATTGATGCCTTGTCATCGTTCGAATTTGGCGCCCACGCGCGCTCCCAGATTTTTGAAAAAACTGTCGTAGGCGTTGCTATGTTTTATGTTTTACTAGTTGCTGAGTATTAACATAGGCGTGTGAAATCACTTGAAGTGTAAGTTTGATGCCCGAAATTATGGACATGAAAATAATTGTGGTCCACTGCAATTGCATAAACTCAGGCTGAGGCTCACATAATTGATGTGACTGAAGAACATTTCGAGATGACCTGAGCACCTTTCACCCGTGCCAAAGCGAAACGAACGGAGAAAATGGTGATCAGATTTGCGACCAGCGTGATGAATAACCCCTCCGGGCACGCTTCCTCCACGCCTCGGGCAAAACTCGCGAAAACCAATAAAATCAAGAAGTCAATAAACATGTCGCTCAAAATGGTTGTCAGATCCTGATCAGCGTGATTGATTGCTCCAGTGGACACAATTCTACTTGGATTGGAGCTAAACTAAGAAAAATCGATAAAATCATTCGATAAATCGATATCCGAATCGATAACATTCTGCGAGGAGAGTCTAGACCCCAGCTGGGTTTGGATGGTGTCCCATGTACCCCTCTTCCTTCCTTTGCCAGCTCTTTAAAAAACTCGTCCTCATCGTTTGAATTTGGCGCCCACGCGCGTGCCCAGATTTTTGAAAAAGTTGTCGTTAGCGTTGCTATGTTTTATATATAGATATATAGATGTCCGAAACTCATAACGAACAGCTTGGTGTTACCGAACTCGTACAATATCGATTGATTCGGAGTGACTTCGCTGCCGATATACCGCTAAGCTGCGGTGCTTACGCACTATGCGTAATTGATTATGTCGGGAGACTTATTATGTATTAGATTGGTGCAAAAGTATTGTCAGTTTTTGTTTCAAAACTCCACAATCCTCCCTAGGTGGTATAGTGTGTTCCACCAAGGAAGATAGTTGAGGAAACGCCGCAGAGAAGAAGAGGAAAGTGCGCAGAGATTGAAGAGGGTGCAGAGAAAAACAAACACTGTGCACGAATACTCAACTATCGTCGCGTGCGAAACAGGCTATAATGGACCTGTGGAGCAAATCCTGCTCTTCTTTACTGTAGGTTTAGCGACTGTCCCTTGCACTTAGCATGCAGGAAATATTTGTAATTTCATGGACACTGCATTTTCAATTTTTATTCTTCGCATGATTTCCCAATGAGACCATGAGCAAATTGGTTGGAAGCACCTACCTTTCATTCCACCTGGATACCACTACCAATTTCGCTGTCGAGCTCTGGCTTGATGGATTCCGTTCTAGAGTAACGCAGGAGAGCACTTTTTGAAGCATTTTCCTCGCTTTTTCTGGAATTCTTGCTGGACGACCCAATTTATGCTTCTAATTCGAAGTACTACCCTAAGCATTACCCATAGCTGTTATCTGCTCTGAAAAGTCGAAGATGCTCCGGTAGAAAAACGCTCAAGACGCACAAAGGCCCGTTTTAGTATTTGAATTGTCTCAAGAACGCCGGCTCATATTGGTTTCTCACAGATCATGGACCAATTAACCAATAAGAGAAGGGAACGCTCCCTTATTCGGAGAGTGGATTCAAAAATTGCAGTTTTTTTTTTCGCTGACACGATTTCACTATTAATTTCTGCAATGGCAATCGTGTACTTAACTCCATGGGAGTATGTGATGTTTGTTTAGACAGCTGAGAATGTCGCTGTTGCCAATGATTGTAATGGCGTTCGAAGAGGGAAATTAACGTTTTCATTGAGATTTCGCATCGATTTGAGGTACAAAGTCTTTATGGTGTCAAATCGCGTAGAATTTCCTTGCAGTTTCATTAATTTTCATGCTCCTTGTCAAGTTTCGTATAATCTCTCTTAAATTGCTTCTCCTAGAATCATATTCATTGTTGAGATTACCCAGGGTAAACGTGTTAGCACGCCGCCAGATCCACCTTTAACATGGGCTTTAATACTTTTACCCTCTGTCATCCCTATATTGCATCCAGGCCCAAATGGAAAAACTGACTCGTTTTGGAGTTAGTGCTTCTCTCTTTTCACTTTATGCCTGTCTCATTTTTCTAAGAAAAGGTTTTCCTTTTTCATATTTTTCCTTTCCCAAAGTTTTGTTTGATCTTAGCTTTGCTAAGAGATCCGAATTTGAACCAGTACCAGTTTTTCTTCATATCTCCAAGTATTTTACCAGCTTGTCTGCTTTAGTTCCTGTTAACTGCGGTGGTTTTACACTGAAGCCTTCCAAGAGATTCCAGAAAATTTCCGAATTTCATGCATTTCACTGAGTTCCACCACCGATTTCTGGGTTACCGGTCATCTGTTGGATCCCGAGGCCGCATGCATTATTGATTACCCAGGGTAAACGTGCAGAGACCCCACAGATTTACCCATCGTTAACACTGCGACAACACGTTCATCTTAGGAGCCGCATGCATCATTGATATTACCCAGGGGTAAAAATTTTAACACACCGCAGAAACCGCGGAAACTAGTGAAGCTTTATTCCCGAAAGAAATAGTACAGCTTTTCAATGTTCAGTTGAGATCACCCAGGGTAAAAATGTTAACTCACCGCAAATCTACCCGTCGTTAACGCTGACGCCAGAAATGTTTACCCTGGGCAATCTGCATGATGCATCTTGGCCCAGGTCATCCCAATGATGTATTTGAGACCCCGCATAATTCGTATAATTTCAAAACCGCGAATTGCTAGAAATTAGGGTAATTTTCATGTTGTTTTAAATTTCCATGTAAAGCGCGGGTTACCACCGGGTTTTGTTTCCAGTTCCGCCTAAACCCTGGGTTGAAACCCATTCAGCATTGATCTATCTCACTCAGGTTACTCATAAATTTGACCTTCAGCTCATTAACTTTGTTCACTCTCGTCGCTTTTCGTTTCACTGGCAATTATCCTTGTTTTACCACACCGTTCTGAATTCCAGAGATGTGGGATCGGAGTTCCGTGTTCCTGTTACTAGTACTGCTAGTAAATCCGGTCCTGCCACGACGATCATCCAGCGGTGGCGGTTTCCAATCCAGAGGACAAAGTGGAGCCAGGGGTGCCGTAGGTAATTGTGCATGAGTGGCTTCGAACCATTACTTGCCTTACTTACACATAGCACTTTGCACTGCATTACCATTTTTGCGTTTTGGGCCTACTGGTCGTTGGTGCACATTGCTTTAGCTTTATTTTTGCTCTAACAATTGCTTCGTGTGCTTTGCATTAACCTCAGCTTGGTTTAAGCGTCAGGACGTGCCAGCAGTGGTAGTGTGGCCCGAGGCGGCGGAAGTGCCACCTCTGGACGGAGCGGAATTTCGAGCTCTGGAAAGAGCGGTTTGTCCACTACTGCTTAGCTCTGCTTTCCACTGGTTTTTTTGGCTGATTTCTTAACGCTTGGAGTCAGGTGACGCCCACTTTCTCGGTAATTCTCTCCATCCAAAAATTTTCAGGACAACCAGGAGGATTCAACCAACCAGGTGGTTTCCAACAAGGTGGCTTCCATCCACCACCAAACCAAGGAGGATTCCATCCTCAGGGTGGATTCCATCCCCAGCCTAACCAAGGAGGTTTCCACCCGCAGGGCGGCTTCCATCCACAAGGTGGTTTCCACCCGCAAGGTGGATTCCATCCACAAGCAGGAGGGTGAGTAGTGGTTGCTTTACATCCAGAGCAAAATATGTACAAAAATACATTTATTTATAGTTTCCGCCCGGGTACAGGCCTTGGCTCTTCTGCTAGCAGTGGAACCTTTAAGAAAGCTCTGATTGGTGGAGCTTTGGGAGCTGTTGGAGGTAGGTCACAGCCGTTTTCCTTTTATTCGTGGCCATTTATTTTTTACGTTAATTACCACACCTGAAGTTTTTTTTGTGATGATCCCCTTTTTTCGTGATGATCCTGCATTTTTGTGAGCTCCTTTCAGGTTTGGTTGCTTACGAAGCCGGTAAGGCTATCATCCAATCAGCGACGAGGCCATTCAACCACGGTGGACATGACTACTACTGGGATAACCACTATCAGCCCAAGGGCAATGAAATCATGTGCTCAATGCCGCTCAGCCAGTTGCAACAGGTTCGAGTCTCATACGGGTCTTATAATCTCTTTGGACAGGTTAGAATAGGAAGAAAGAGAATCAGACGGGAATGAGATCGGTGATATCCATGAAATGTGAGAATGTGGATGCGCAGACAAGCAGAGCGTCGCGTTGCATATGGCGTAGAGCACTCTGGGGGCGCATGCATTATCGAAATTACACAGGGTAAAGGTGTTAACACCCCGCAAATTAATCTATTTTCAGCATAGGCGTCAGCAAGTTTACCCTGGGTAATCTCAACGACGCCTCCGTGCACGGAAGCATAGATCACTGGAATGTCTTGAGTTCTGAATGCATCACTGTGGTTACCGAGGGTAAACGTGTTGACGTCCGTGTTGACGATAGGTAAATTTCCATGATGTCAACAAGTTTACTCTGATGGGTAAATTTGTTTAGTGTCAAAAAGTTTACCCTGGGTAATCTGAACTATGCACCCGATGCCCCAAGGCCTCAATCACCGGACTGTCCCGAGTCCATAGGTGGAATAGGGTGAGTATCGTACTCACCTCACCTTCACTTTTGGCCGAGTCGAGGGGGGGACCTTCACTTTGAGAGGGGGTGGGGTGGGGGCCACGCCTATGTTTAAGAAACAGGTGTTAGCGGAAAAATACGGCGAGGGTAGTGCTAATGTTACTGTGATCTCAGATGTTGTATGGATTGAATTGTAAGGTGTGGCACACCGATCAGCCAGCATTAAAGTCTCTTATGTTTGCGCTTGTCATGTAAATGTGGAAGAATTGAAAGTGTGGGCAAAACAAGCTACAGTGGAAATCCAGTGAAAGGTTAGCATACAGACAAAATTTGCAATAGATTTGTAATAGAGATGGGTTCTACAAACAGGTAGGTAAATTTCAATAATTTCCAATGTAGGAGCCCAGATTTCTGAAGTTCCAAAGAAGAGGTGAGCCGAACAGCGATTAGAACAAGTTGGAAGAGACAGACTTCTGCGTGAATATATACAGAATTGGTACCATACGAAAAAAAGCAGTAAAAAAATAAAGTGTGCAATTTCACATTTTTTCCATTTTTTGAGACCTATTTTCAGGAAAAATAGGACGCGTTGTGCAGATTGATAAAATGCGCTGTAATCGATAGTGGCAACAAACTTAGAAAATGTGTAGAGGTTTGGTGGAAGTTCACTACGAAGCTCAATATTGGCGTCGGAAAATGGGGTTGATAAAATTGTTGGGTACGCGCCGCGGCCTGTGGCGCGCGCGGTATTGAACTTTTCCCAAATGCGACGTGGGTTTCTAATAGAGGAAGGTTTTCTCTATCGAACCATATACAGCACGCCTATAGTCGATCGCTCCTTCATCCCGCCATTTTTCCCAAACATCCGGAATTTTCGACTTTCGATCGATATTTTTGGCCTCAGGGATTTCAGGGATCCACGAGCGTTGAGCCGATGTTCGCCTAGTGTAGGTAAGAAGTGGCAGAGTATTACATGAATGTATTCACAATTGGTGGCGAAGAGAAAAAGAAGCTGAGAAAAGAGTGTTTGAAATTTCACATTTTTCCCGATTTTTGGGACGAAATTTCAGGAAAACGAGGGCGCGCTCCACGGATCTGTAATATGCATGGTAATCATCAATGACAGGTAAGTTAGAAAATATGTAGCGAATTTGGACAGGCCCCTCACGGGTCTCGCCGTTGGCCGCTGAAAATCCGGAAAAACAGGTGCATGGCAACGTTGGGTCCGCGTCGCGGCCTCTAGCGCGCGCGGTATTGAACTTTTTCCAAATGCGACGTGGGTTTCTAATAGTGGAAGGTTTTCTCTATCGAACCGTATACAGCATGCCTATATTCGATCGCTCCTTCATCCCGCCATTTTTTCCAAACATCCTGGATTTTGGACTTTTAATCGATTTTTTCAGGCTCGGTTGAAATCGTTTTTCAGATGCGACGTGGTCTACGTAATCAGCTCACTCTGCTGCGTCTACTGGTACCGGACTCGGAGCTGGAAATTGCGTGGGAAGCTCTGCCGGCCGTTAGGTGAGCACGTCATAACTGGCGTGCTCACCTAGCCCTGCGAAATAGTGCACTGGGGGAGGAGACGCAGAGACTTTAGGTGAGCACGCCAGTTATGACGTGCTCACCTAACGGCCGGCAGAGCTTCCCACGCAATTTCCAGCTCCGAGTCCGGTACCAGTAGACGCAGCAGAGTGAGCTGATTACGTAGACCACGTCGCATCTGAAAAACGATTTCAACCGAGCCTGAAAAAATCGATTAAAAGTCCAAAATCCAGGATGTTTGGAAAAAATGGCGGGATGAAGGAGCGATCGAGTATAGGCATGCTGTATACGGTTCGATAGAGAAAACCTTCCACTATTAGAAACCCACGTCGCATTTGGAAAAAGTTCAATACCGCGCGCGCTAGAGGCCGCGACGCGGACCCAACGTTGCCATGCACCTGTTTTTCCGGATTTTCAGCGGCCAACGGCGAGACCCGTGAGGGGCCTGTCCAAATTCGCTACATATTTTCTAACTTACCTGTCATTGATGATTACCATGCATATTACAGATCCGTGGAGCGCGCCCTCGTTTTCCTGAAATTTCGTCNGATACCGCGCGCGCTAGAGGCCGCGACGCGGACCCAACGTTGCCATGCACCTGTTTTTCCGGATATTCAGCGGCCAACGGCGAGGCCCGTGAGGGGCCTGTCCAAATTCGCTACATATTTTCTAACTTACCTGTCATTGATGATAACCATGCATATTACAGATCCGTGGAGCGCGCCCTCGTTTTCCTGAAATTTCGTCCCAAAAATCGGGAAAAATGTGAAATTTCAAACGCTCTTTTCTCAGCCTCTTTTTCTCTTCGCCACCAATTGTGAATATTTTCATGTAATACTCTGCCACTTCTTACCTACACTAGGCGAACATCGGCTCAACACTCGTGGATCCCTGAAATCCCTGAGGCCAAAAATATTGATCGAAAGTCGAAAATTCCGGATGTTTGGGGAAAATGGCGGGAAGGAGGAGCGACCGACTATAGGCGTGCTGTATATGGTTCGATAGAGAAAACCATCCTCTATTAGAAACCCACGTCGCATTTGGGAAAAGTTCAATACCGCGCGCGCCACAGGCCGCGGCGCGTACCCAACACTTTTATCAACCCCATTTTCCGACGCCAATATTGAGCTTCGTAATGAACTTCCACCAAACCTCTACACATTTTCTAAGTTCGTTGCCACTATTGATTACAGCGTATTTTATCAATCTGCACAACGCGTCCTATTTTTCCTGAAAATAGGTCTCAAAAAATGGAAAAAATGTGAAATTGCACACTTTATTTTTTTACTGCTTTTTTTTCGTATGGTACCAATTCTGTATATATTCACGCAGAAGTCTGTCTCTTCCAACTTGTTCTAATCGCTGTTCGGCTCACCTCTTCTTTGGAATTTCAGAAATCTGGGCTGCTACATTGGAAATTATTGAAATTTACCTACCTGTTTGTAGAACCCATCTCTATTATACATCTATTGCAAATTTTGTCTGTATGCTAACCTTTCACTGGATTTCCACTGTAGCTTGTTTTGCCCACACTTTCAATTCTTCCACATTTACATGACAAGCGCAAACATAAGAGACTTTAGTGCTGGCTGATCGGTGTGCCACACGTTACAATTCAATCCATACAACATCTGAGATCACAGTAACATTAGCAGTACCCTCGCCGTATTTTTCCGCTAACACCTGTTTCTTAAACATAGGCCTGGCTTGTACCTGAAATAAAGAAGCGTACATACACTTTCCAGACATGTGGGAAGGGAGGGGGTGGTTGTGGTAGGTGGTTTCCCGCCATTATGTTGAAGTAAAACGGTTTTTTCCGCGGAACATCAATTTTCACGAACATGATAATAAACAAATCTAATGGATGTAATAGCGGCAAACCACCTAAGCAGTACGATGACGACCCCCCCCCCCCCCCCCCCCCCCC
>JARK01001697.1:68015-81354 GCA_000688135.1 Ancylostoma ceylanicum
CGATTTTCACGTTGGACCTTCACTTTCGAAGACCCGTGCTCACCACTATTCCACCTATGCCCGAGTCCGGCTCGAGAATGCATCGTTGAGATTAGCCAGGGTAAGCAGGTTGACGCCAACGTTAGTGATGGGTAAATTTGTGTGGTGTCAACATGTTACCCTGGGTAATCTCTGATTTATGCGGTCTCAAGTGCATCATTGATATTACCCATGGTAAACGTGTTAATCTCCAAATGTACACTTTGCCTGGAATCCATCGACATACCCATACGTGACGTCTACATATACCCAACTGCTACCCATAGGCAATCGTAGCTGTGGGTATGACATTACTCATCGTCTCAGTGATGCGTCCGAGCCTTGGACCTGGTTTATCATTGGGAAGATTGGTAATCTCACATTCATGAGTGTGATTATCCATGGGTAGCGGCTGGGTTTAGACAACACCACTTCTGGGTAAACATGTTGATTGGTCCCAGGTAAAGGGTATGTTTGGATACGTTTACACATTTACCTTGGGTTATCTCAATAATGCATCCGAGGCCTGAACGAGGCCTCCACACTCGATTTCTACCAGTACCTGCCCCGTACTCTTAGCCATGTTGTAGCGATTATGGGAAAATTATGATTAGAACCATGGGTTTCATCTATGATAGCATCCCCTCATATAAGGAAAGGATTGTCAACATGCAACTCCATACCCTTACCCATCGAAGAAGATTCGACCTGGTCATGTATCACAAGATTATGACGGGTAAATGTGGCCTCAGGCCAGAGGAATTCTGCACTACGAAATCTTCTATCACGAGAGGTAGCTTAACCCGTCGCATTATCCTAAAAGCTAAGACCAATCGAAGTCGTTCCTTTTTCAGTAACAGGGCGGGCTCAGACAACATAAAATTCACTTCCCTTTTGAGCTCCTTTCTAAACCGATCAGCTATTCAGTATGCCGGTTCCGCAGGGTTTCAGTTGGTATACCTGCGTGCCGAAGTTCCGGCATACTCCAACGAGCCTTATGTGCTCTTGGGCACGTTGCCAACTGGTGCGGATACAGAATTTCTACTTTCTCACAATTTTTTGGTCAGCACTTGTGCACCTGCGTGCGAGACAAAAATTCAGTCACACGGCTCAATCCTTAGACCCAAACCCACTGCGAAAGTGACTGCCTTCTTTTATGTTGTTTCAGCATTTTTGTATAAGTTTTCTGTTTGTACTAACTCCGTTACCTTTGGCGCACTGATTATGCTATCGGTGTATCTAATAAATAAATATAAATAAATAGAAAATACTCAGTTCCTGTAAACATCAATACTTTTAAGCGCATGATAGATAAATTCGTGGATAGATGACGTACCGATTGGTAATAGTACTAGCTTCTCCTTTCTTGTAGCCTGTTTGTTGTTCCAACCGTTTGATTTGTGATCTAAAGGCATACTTATACGTTTTACATTGTTTTGTTGAAAGCAGTGATTGTGTTCTTCCCTTGACACGAGCTCGCTCGTATAATAAATATAAATATATATAGCACGCCTTCAGGCGTATTAAATAAATAAATAAATAAGTATAAATTTATTACCCAATTCCAGCTGACACCAAGCACCACAACGACAACGGCTGCTCCTGGATCGGCTGGCGAATCCACCCCGGCTCCGGCTTCAACTACTCCCACTCCTGATCAGGTGTTGAACAACGTGAGGAATCCTATTTTGGTACTATTTCTTTGCTCCGGTGGTACTATTTTATAACCACCTTTCAGCTGCAATTCGCTGATGGAACTCGTCCAAAGCAGATCACATGGGCCTGCAAGCGAGGTATCGAGGTGTGCTGCGGCACTGATTGTTGTCCTGCTCCAGCGAACAATGCGGCCGGCGGCAGCAGCTCCGGTGGAGGCAGTGCTGCTCAGAATATGGCCGGAGTCGCTATAGGGTGAGTGATGTGATGTCCGGCTTTTTGTTCCACGTATGTCTTCTGTGGCTTTGTGGCAGGGTGGTGTCATGACATGGTGAAGCCATGTGGGTGGTGTGGGTAGATAATGCTCTCTGCTTCATTTTTCCTTATCCATGCGCAGATTTTAAGATATCAGACAGATAATTTTATGCTTTATTGCTCTTCTTTTTTTTTTCTATTTTTCGAAATTGGAGCGTGGAGCACTATGTGTTGGAGTGGGCGGGGCGGCCAAGCTCTGTGATTGGTCGATCGGGTGAATTGGCCAGTCGCAGAGGTCGTCCACGCTGCTGTTTCAGAGTATGGTGCTCCACACCCAGAAAAACGTTCTCACACTGTCCTGTAGAACGTAGCTTTCGTTCGCTTGGCGATCCTTGATGCCCTCTCCTAAACACATGGATTCGCTCAATTAGTGAAACGTTCCCAGAGGTTCTAGAAACAAGAAATTAAGGCCGAGATCTGTCACTATTTCGCGGGAAACGTCCTTGAATTCTTGCTTCTGTTGCTTTTGATTTCTCTTGCGTGTCTGTTTGTCAGCAAATTGACAGAAAGTTAAATGGAACCTGCATAAGTAGTATAAAAGTAAAGTGTGACTGGATTGTTGCTGAATCAGCTGCAAGGAAGGAGCTTCAAACAATTGCACAGGTTTGTGGGGGAAATATTTCGCGTTATTTCGAGTTCAAAAAACGGTAACTTGTTTAGGCTTGATAAACTACTTTCTTCTTTTTTTTCGTACCTTTTTATTTGAGTGATCTGATAGGAAACGTGAAAAAGAATGGTTAGGAGAAATTTCCCATTTTTAATTCGGGGGAGAATCAAGAAAAAGGCAGCGGACATGGAATTCTGGCAGGCTCTTAGCTTTGTCCCATTTTTTCTACTTTTGCCCGGTTGCATGATTGGAATCACCTTAGCAAACGTTTAACGTATCCAAATTTACCCTTTATCTGGCACCCATAAACATGTTTACCCTTACTTGACGTAGCCCATACCCAGCTGCTACCCATGCTGGCACTGGACCCAGATGCATCATTGAGGTTACCCATGGTAAACATACTAATGTGCCCGAGTTCACCTTGTACCTGACAATCATCAACAAGTATATCCATACGTGAAGTTCTCAATACCCAGCTGTCACCTATGGATAATCACACCCATGACTTTGAGGATAGTCATACCGTTGACTGTCACATTACACATCCTTCCATTACCATAGGTAGTCTCAATAATGTAATACAGGTACTGTATCCGGGAGAGTCGTTGAGATTACCCTGGTAAACGTGTTGACGTACTGCATCCAAATCTACTCTTTACCTGGGACCCATCGACATGTTTACTCATACGTAACGTAGGCTGTACGTGGCTGTTACCTATGGGTATGTTAGCACGTTTACCATGGGTAATCTTAACGATGCATCCACATCTTGCTCTAAGGAAAATGATGAGAATAATGTGAACAACGCCTTTTCAAAGCTTCACAAAACTTTTTGAGTAATGACGTCATGAGAAATAGCCAGAATTCTACGAATCAGTATGTGGCATAGCACCGTCGGTTTTATTTCGTGAGGGAGGTGAAGATAGTAAAATTTATGGACAAATTGTTTATCCTTATGGGGAAAATCATAGTTTGGACTGCCACTGATCGGGAAAATAATCTGCATTAACAATATTTGTAGCGAAGAGGGCTCTAGCACGATCGGAGACGGCATCGGAACGGCATAAACGATCGCAATACACATGTTAATCGAGTCATTTGATGGTGCAAAAGTGTTCTAGTCAGGAATGTCAGATCTGGTTTTGTTACGGTCTTGATTCATGAATCTGGTAGTCATGTACCTCGTACACTCGGTGGCTTGTATCATGACTTGCTAATAAATTGTTACATCTGAGAAGTTTTTCGATGAGGCATGAAACCTCTAGCATGCCCTCCGATCCTCCTTCCCTCTAACTCTAATCGCTCGCTTTAGACTCGTCGCTCTATTGCTGTTGTGAACGACTGTAAGTGATGGTCACGTATCAGCTACTAACCCCATCTTCAACGCCTTCAGCCTCATGCTTCTTTTCTTTATGTTGTCCTTGTGTGGTTCGTCAGTCTTTTCGGATCAGCTGATTTTGGCTTTATAATCACGTGATGGACTGGAAAGTGGGATTTTTAAAAGAGAGTGTAAGAAAAAAGGAAGGAAAAAGCATTTACTCGGCCATTGATAGTACCTCGCGCTAAAAAGGCTGTTTTCCTATGGAAATTCTGAAATAGCCAGGGAATAATCGTGGGGAGGAAAAAAACGCAATTTCTAGTTCTTTTCTATCACCATTGTGAAGGGCGTTTATACTTCACAAGCGAGCATAAGCGATTTCGAGCGACTATGACTTTAATGCAGGTTAATGGGGCGGATAGTGAAGGGCGTGATTGGGATTAAATTTTTGTACTTCTATAAATGTAGCTTCTGTATTACATGCAATGTGAGAGATTAGAAAGCTGGAGAGGACTTAGACAGCGGGAGACATGCACGGGCCCCGCTCCTTCGATGTCTCCCTGTGATTGGTCAGTTGAATTGCTGCATAAAATCCCATAATCCGCTGACTTACAGTGTCTAGAAAATGTCTTTACTCTATATGGTATAGTGCATTACTTCGAAGAAGGATATACGCATTTTTCCGCTTGCAGTTTGTTTTCTGGAGCGTCGGAGTAAGGTATGAGTGCTGCACGGAAGAGGCGGAGCTGGTACATCGTACACAGTTTCACGCAGTTGAGGCCCAAACGTGGCAAGACCCATAAGTGAAGGAGGAGTTGTGGTTTTGGGCGTTTTTAAGCAATATCAATATCGTTTTTAAGCAATAGCCAATAGTAGACGAGAGGGACCGCCCACTTTCCCGCCTAACGGTCCTTGGGCTGATAATGCTCTTTGGAAAATCTCAGTTTTAGTTCATCGCGTTTTCTGTTAAGCTTGCTTCCTCCCTGTGCCTTCTTTTCCCTACGCTTCTAGAAACCTTTTTTTGAGCGGGAAATTTCTATGAATCAATTTCTATTCTTTTGTAATGCATGATGGATTTCCTCTAATAGCATGGTTTTGTGTTGGTCTTCCCCCCTGGCTACTGCTCGATTCAGCACGATTTTCAGCGTGCTCCTACTCGTACTTCTATCGTGTTGTTGTTGTTGCTTCCTTGCGTACAAATGTTGTCGATCGGCATTCGATGGCTTCTTACCTCAAAGTGGCAAACACGACGAGGGTCAACCAGGTGAGTACTAGTTTTCCGACTGTTTCTAGGGTTATTGCTAAAAAATGCTCTGTTTCAGACCCATACGCACAACAGTATCCTATGCAGCAGTATCCTTCCCAATCATATCCACAAAATCAAGGTTATCCACCTAATCAAGGCTATCCCCAACAGGGATATCCTCAACAAGGCTATCCACAACAAGGTTATCCACAACAAAGTTATCCACAAACATATCCATCTCATCCGACGTACTAGGGTACTATTAGGTGTGTTTAGAGACTAACTTATTCCATCTATGTATGTTCACTCACAGCTTCTGTACATAAATCGATTGCCATTGTTTTCGTAGTCGACGCTAACTTCTTGATTTTGCCCCCTTGGACTTTCTCTATACCCTTTTGTACAACAACGTTCCTAATTTTTGTATGAAAAAAGAAGCGCACGCGTGACGCATTCCGTCAATATCGTCGCACGGTTGTAACTCTAGTGGAAGTGGCTCTATAGCAATTTTTCAGGATTGGCTGAAGCTGCTGTACTCCACCTTTGTGTAGCGCTCCTCGATTTTGATACGTATCGATTGGGTCCGGAGCGTTGTACCTGAAGTGGGCGGGGCGGCTAAGCTCTGCGATTGGCCGATCCGCCCGATTGACCAATAGCGGAGCTGCGCCGCACCGACCGCCCATTCCAGATACCGTCGTCCCTTCCGCACCCGTGTTGATTATGTACTGCCTGTCGCTGACGTAGTTACAGCAGCTTGCTCAATCGATATGTATCAAAATCGTGGCAGTTGGAGCGACGACGACTCAGGGTGCTATACTCTGCGTGGAGTATGTCTTCAACGTAAATATTCATAAGAATTCTTGGGCTCTTCCACTTTTATTTTTTTAAAAAATCGGCACGGTTTATGCCGTGAGTGAACGTGCAGATTCTTGCCAAACCGTGAACATTGCTGAAGTTGCACGTACACATAAATATTAAACAAATGAGATGACTTTATGCATGGGAGCGAGCATACGCATTCTTACCTCAGTGAGTACCAAATGTACAAAAATAAGGGTAATTTTTCTTGGGAAAAAGGGAAAAATTGAAAAATTTTCACATCCTTGACAAATATCTATATTATTGAGAAATTACAATAACAATAATAGCCGCTGTATGCGTCACGTGCTTTTTTTTTGCAAAAATTAGGAACACCTCTGTTTATGCTTCACGTTGCCAGTGTCTTATTTTTTTCCGAACTCGGCCCATTCCGAATGTCACTTACCCCGCCTCATTCATTCGCAACTCCTACTACGCTACGATTTACTACGGTTTCTCTCTGTGAAGATGGATTTATCAAAGTAAAGATCGTGAACAGTTGTGTCGTACAGAAGAAAGGGAACATGCATACGTCGTGATTGCCATGTTGATGTCCACGAGGAATCTTTGATGGCGATCGATTTGCAATGAATATATTCATAAAAGGAACAAACATTGTCGGGTGAGCATAGCTGTTGCCTGCCTTTGCGTTTCTTTCCACATTGGATTAGTGTTTTAGATAGCTGAGACCTTTACTGTTTTCGAGGTTCATTCTATTTTGTGAATTATTTTAACTTGTACTTATCCCAGGACGGTAGGATGCATTTACTCAGCTAATTTTTTTTGTTCCCGAGTTGTTTATACTGGTATAGTTACTGTTTGGCGCTATCAGCTCTCGCTAAAGTTGTATCAAAATTCATGCCGCATTCCAATGTTGTAAATACACGTCGTTTTCGATTTTTTTTTGCGAAAAAAATCTTCAGGAGGCGCTGATCACAATGCTTTACATGACCCTCCACAGAACTGCAAGAAAATCCGTTTTCGCGCCCATCATTTGTGGAGAGTTTGGGATCCCCAATGAGACATCTGGCACACGACCATGCAGCTAACAATATCGGTTGTTGGCGGCTAGCACCTCCTTGTGGCAAATGTCTTGATGGGCACCCCGAATTCCCCACGAATGATAGGGTTCTGAAATGAGTTTTTTCGACGTTATCATAGGAAATCATGTGTACCTTATGAGCGGTGTTTCCTGGAAATCCTTTTCCTTTGGAAAATTTCAGAAACCTTAGGTGAGACACTGCCTTTGATCAACAGTTGGATGTTTAAAAAAGTCACACAAAACCATTCAATAGTTCGTATGAATGTGTTGTATCATAGGTAATTACATCGTTATTAGTATTATATTAGGTTGTTGCAAAATCGATGTCGGATTTTGACAGTTAGAATTTGAGTTGTCGTAACTCGGCAAAAACTGAACCTTTTCTGTCGCTTCAGTACTCATTTGAATCAGCACATCTTCGCCATTTTTCCGCTGAGTTTTCGTTCCACTAGGCCTGAAGCCAAGCTCTGCGCACCCAAGAAAAGCGGCGAGATCGTTTTGAGCTAGCGTATTCTTGCGGCTTATTCTTTCTCTCAGGGGTGGGTCCCACCGCTTGTGTTTGTGGTCATCTGTAGGGGAACGGTCCCCTGAGTGAGGCTTATAAGGGGGAGTCTCGATCTGCGGCTGCATCTACTTCCAGAGCGTCTGGAGTGAAAAGTGTGGTCTTGAGCCACTGTGAAATACTGGAGGATAATCGAACTGGATCCACTTCATCAGTTTTTCCTTCATGCTCGTTTCTCCGATGACCCCAGAAGTAATGTAATAATGAACCTCAAGATTACCTTCGAGATACTGAACAGGTCTCCTGGTGATAGCTTGCAACAGTGCTTTCAAAACGGCATTGAAGTCGTCGAATTTTAGTCCATAACTCTGAGGCCCCAATACCAAGTGACTTGGGCCAACACTGGGCTACCACTTTGTTGAGCATTCCCTTCTGCATAGGTTGGTAACATTTCATGTCCAAGCCACTCTCTTGCTATGGAGTTCGAGTCCACGAAACAGTTTGGGACGAATTTTAGCGGACGAGTACATTTTGATCCAAGCCCGAAAACCACAACAAAAGTGGGCAGATCTGAACAAAAATGAATGGGCAGAAAGAGAAAGAAATGGGCTTTAGAACAAATACAAAATGTAGGGTGGAAGCAGTATTTCTTTTTCCAAAACATCACTCCAATGTTCGTGGTTCAAAAATCCGACATCGATTTTGCAACAACCTAATACATTACTATTACTCCTGAGTCATTACCAATTGTAAAGGGACCCGTGCGACCGCTCAACTACAAGGTGACCGAAAAGTATTGGCGCCTCATTTGGCGCTTCCTTTCCTTTTTCGTAAGTCTTACTACGATTTTATTCAGTATATACTTAACATCACATAAAACCTTATTTCTTTTCATATACATCTCATTCGATCTCCTGAAGTCTTGTGAGAGTGGTCACATCGCGAATCTATTGTGCGTCTGGAGCAGTCTGTCAAGTCCACTAGTGAAAAGTTGAAAATTCCCCTCGAACGAACACTGATCAGCAAATTCCGGTAGGCAATGGAAGTGTTAACATGAGAGGAAAATTGGGCCAATCACAATCTGTGGACATATGACGGATTTCTGCGATCATTAAGAAGAAGACCAGTTGAAATGGTGGAGCCAGTTTGAAGAAGATGGCAAAAAAGTCTGGGACAGGCACGTTCTTCCGTTCAAATAATTGTCAGGAAGGAGTAAGGACTTTGCTGCTGGGCTGGTTTAACAAGGAGTGACCAGAAATTCGAAGACCTCTTTCATAGACGGAAACAGTAATGCCAACGCCATTGTCAACCAAAATTTGGTTATTTGAAAAGTACTGGTCACATGTACGCAGAAAAATGCTGACACGAATCTTCGGCAGGAGACATGCTCTAGCCGAGGTAACCGAAATCGCCATCGCGTACTTCGACGAAGCGTCCCCCTGATTTTTCAACAAGAATCAATAGTCTTCCTGCCCTCGATGTTTGAACATCATGAATTTGGAACTGGAGAACAAGAATATCACAACCTAGAGCATCTAGCAGCAGCGCAAACTAAGACAATTCTGGTCGGAGGACTATCTACACGCATACTAAATTTCGCAAAGGCAACGTTGAGAGACCTGTCTCGAAGCCTAAGACGGAAACATCTGAAATTTCTTGTGAAACTGATTTTTCACATGGTTGCGCAATTGCTACAATAAAGAAAAGATGAAGTAATTGTACCTGGTGAAAGAAAAATATCGTTTTATGTAACGCCCATACGGTCAGCCTGTATTAGGTCTAATTCACTCATCGCTATAATCAGTAGTTTTCGCAGCGGCAAAGCACTTTTTTGGGGTAGGTCACCGGTTTCAAGAAAAATTCTTCACTTATTTTTATCTTTTGGAGAAGAGCAGCATATGGCAAAACACATGTTTCGTTCTGAAATCCAACCATATGGAACTAATCTGCTTTTTTTGTATTGGTGTGCATTTACTCTTGACTTCATTCTCGCTCTCTCTCGCTCGCCTGCTTACCACCCTGAAGATCTCGCCACCTAGTTGAAAATATTCTCCTTATCTGGAAAAGACAAAGATTCAAAACCTGCTGCGAGAATTTCGTTATTGTTGCAGTTTTTCTGAATCACCTTGCTGTGGAAGCACATGTTCTTTTCCCTGACTTTTCCCACCTTTTATTAAATCCACTCAAAAATGTAATACGATTTGATTAACATTACTGACATTGTCGAATTTCACAAGAGCAATTACGAGTATGTCGAATTTCATAAGAGCAATTACGAGATCGATAGACAGGCAAATAATACAGTGCGCGTCAAAACTTTACGCCCACCCTAGAAATTCGCCGTTTTGGACGAGGATCAAAATTTCCCGAGAAATGGAGTTCACTATCGTTTTCGGCGTGCTTGAAAACCTCCGTAAACTTTTGTTAGGTCTTTTCTTAGCTATCCTCCATTTTTTTATTCGTTTTTGAAGGAAAAACGCGGCGGTTCAAAACTTAACGCCCACCTTGGAAAGGCTTTTTTATCGTAAGAAAGCTAGGCGATCCTTATGAATTAGCAGGTTCTGCTTAGGTTCTGCTCTGCTGATTACTTTCCCAAGTAGTCAATTCCTCATTGCTGTGACAAAGTTGTTCATGGCTCTCGCGAAGTTACATGCAGAGCAAGAGAAAATTTCTTCTTTGAGGCTCTGTAGGTGGTGTGATTGGTGTTTACTGCCATGAATCCCATCAGTAGTTATGTCATCTGAGTTCCTCATTGTATCTAAATTACAAAAACAGGCGTGCTAGCTCGTAGGGATGACATTGAGAGGCTGCGAGTTAGACGTGAAGGGTGCTCCGAGTCGTGACCCTGGCGGAAAATGAAGTGGTGCACGCCGTGTCAAAGGAAATATGATGGCAAATGCATTTGTAGAGCACTGCTTTGAATTGATGAGCCCATCTGGATCCCAACTCTGCAATCCTGAAGTCAGAGGTCTGTCCTGATCACCGAAATTCAACCGCCAAAGTTGCGGCAAAAAAGGAACCTCCCGCTTCTCCCATGAACCTCCACAGTAATGCAACATTCAGCGCGGAAAATCGTGGTTTGACTTCAACGCTCACCAATGAACACATGATCAGATGATATGAGTGAAATCCTGGATGTTAGCAAGCACTACGAAAAAATGTCATCCAAGCCCACATAGAGTCTTTGCTACGCTGCCACACTGAGCGGTCGACCATCCCTCCACCAGCTTCAACGTGCTACACGTGTGGGGAGAAGACTCCGACCCAACACGTCGTCGGCTGGCGCGGGTCGTACGCCCACATAATCGGCAGTCCGCCTTTATCTCCAAGTGCGAAAGAAGAAGGATGAAGATGGAGACACACGACAAGATGAAGATGGAGACCAACAACTAGAGGTAACATGGCTACTGCTGAACTCTACGCAAACGCAGATCGATGGTAATCGTTCCTTTGCGATATAGAGATGTAAAAAAGCCCACATGCTGTTCATGTTGTAACTGACAAAATCACTCCACTCCCGGGGTGGTGTCGCGTGGTTCGGAGAACATACCTTATATTCTAGCCTCAAAAGTCCTTAAATGCTGATGTGCGTAGGGACTGGTCGATTTGGAAAGAGTCAGCGAGAATTTAGTCCGGATTTTCTCAGCCGACGTTGTGGAGGAGGAGGACCAGACGGGTGATATGACAGTGGCGTTGGCCTTGAAATGTCTTCAAGTGTTTCCTTTTCCATCTATTCTTATTAAGGTTGCTCGTGGGAATGCCCGCTAGGCGTCTGCGCTCACACAGATTCTTAAATAATTTTTGTTCTGTTCACACTTGCTCAGTGAAGGGTTTGCCTAGTCATTGACTGGCAAAGTACCCTAGGCATTGATTTTAAATGCTCCAAAGGGTTTTCCGCGGTCTTCTGGAACGCTACTACATCAGTCTGCGTCATTTGTCAGTTTGTTAACAAAACCTTTCCTTAGTAATCGACATTTTTCAAGCGTGGGCGTAAAGTCTTGAACTGCCGCGTTTTTCCTTCAAAAACGAATAAAAAATTGCAGGATTGCTAAGAAAAGACCTAGCAAAAGTTTAAAGGGGTTTTCAAGCACGCCGAAAACGATAGTGAACTCCATTTCACGGGAAATTTTGATCCTCGTCCGAAACGGCGAATTTCTAGAGTGGGCGTAAAGTTTTGACGCGCACAGTATATCTAGTATAGCGTTTGAATAATTTGACTCGTATTGCTCTAGTCGGTTTTATGGCTTCATTCATGAACGTAGGTGGTGGAACGTGAATGTGGTCTCATTGACATTCCTCATGCGGTGTCCTTATTCCATTGATGATGCTTGCACTTAGCCCATAGGACAAATGAAAACCAGTGCCAAATTAAACAAATTCGACGGTGAATAGTCAACTTTATTTTGAAAAAACAATACATTGATTATTCACAGGAGTTATGTTTTTGGAACTTCATCTCAAAATGCTGCTGTAACGACTTCGTGTTGCTAGCATTATCCTTTGCTTACTGTTTTGTTGTATGTGGTTTCAATTTTTAAAACGAACCAATTCTTCGACATCCACGATTGTCCTCACAGATGTGTTATTATAATTGCACTCTATGATTTACGATTCACGATGGAGCTCGATTCTAGAAACACATCGTACCTCGTCCTACCGTCAGTGCATATGTCGTTATTCATTCATTTATTTGTCTGTTTGCTCATTTATTTACAATATTGGGTGACATTTACAGAAAAGAACGAAAACTAACAGGGTTAGAGGAGCGATTAAACCGATATTGCTCCACTTTTTCTATGGAGCAGTGAGAAGCAGAGGGGTGAAGGGTAGTTGGCGGGGAGTGGGTTGAAGGAGGTGGACATCTTAGTTCGCAAGGGAAATAATAAATCCTAACAAACCCTAATACATAACTAAATCCTAATAAGCTCCACGGAATATAAGGTACATCAAATTCATATAAACACCAAACAAATCTATGAAGAACACCAAACAAATCTACGAAACAAAACTACGAAGAATAACAAACAAGAAAACTTCTTAGGTAGTGATATGATCTCTCCCCGTGCTCAGAAGGTTATGACGATCAATAGTGACCCGACATGATGAGGGAGGAAAACAAGCACAAAATTAAAAATCATTCAAAAATGACCTAAACAAAAATACAAAATGGAATAATCTTATAAACAATATACATCCTTGGGTAATTCACAGGAAGAAATGGTGATGGTACGAATTAGAAACCAAACTGACAGCAAAGAAATCAATATGTATATAAAGAATCACAATAATTCACGTTCAAGAATCGTAGCCTAGTGATAGAAAAGAATCAATGGAATGATCAGACGCTGACTATTCCCTGTGTGAACCTGCACGAAGACAGACCGGCACAATGTTGCAGGAACCCTCTCCTCTGAGTTACGCCCCCTCTTCTTGCAATTTCCCACTTTTCTTTTGATCAGCAGTCAGTGCAATCGCTCACAGTGCCGTTCCATACGCTACCGCGTTTTGTCCTCGTCGGCGGACTTGTGACAATTAAAATCACCATTCCGCTGGGTTTTGCTGAACTTGATCACTGCGTTCGTTTCCATTATAATGCTTAACCTAGAAATATAGCAGAATCTGTTAGAGGAAGATTACGCGGGTGCTACCGTTGAACCGTGCTGTAATCGGCTAGACGACTAAGTGTAGTGCCTGGCGAAGCAGTGATAAGAATGAATCTCGACTGCCTTCTCATATGCCCCTCGAATGTCACTTGGCAGATGGGGATGGGGGTGGGG
>JARK01001697.1:81796-93657 GCA_000688135.1 Ancylostoma ceylanicum
CAAAGCACAAGCAAGGAGAGTTTGAATGGAGTACGTTCAGTGGTCGAGTCAGTAGGAGCACACTGAGAGGTTTGTGAGGGTGGGGGGAGAGGAGAATGGAAGGTTTTTGCACTTGCGCTCTTAATCTAACTCAAACTCTACCCCTTGCCATTAATCCATATTATTTGATTCTGCATTCTACAGACTGTGCGAGAACGAGATATATGTACTGGTTTGTATGATCGATCCGTGAATATCGATTTTTATTCTTTGATGGCTGATTATTTTAGATGTGGAAACGTTCACTGCTTTATTTATTGTTAATGCAGTTATTAATAAGCCCAGCTCTACCAAGGACTAGAATGAGAGGAAGTTCTATGGCCCGTATGAGTAGCAATGTGAACAGAGGCAAGTTGCTTTTCGCTAACCATGGTAGGGTGTGTATCATCGTGAGGGAAAACGGGGCGTGGTACTGTTTTGCGATTCACTCGTTCAAATCCTCCTCCCGCCCATTACAGTTAACTCATTCCCTTCGCGCGCGATTCCACTATACATGACTATGCAAAATTTGAATGCGAACGGTACGAGTTGATCATTAAGGGCGGGAAGACTCCGCCTCGTTTTCCCTCACGATGATACACACCCACCATATTATTATCTTCTTCATTCTAATTTGACACTTATTGGAATTAATAATTATCAACAATCCGTTTGTTCCAGGTATTAATACTCGTTCTTCTCTTCATGGGGAAAATCCTCCGCATCCGATACCAGCTCATGGAGTGTAAGTGATAACGGATCAAAGGGGATTATCCGTTGAACAGGTTGATGGATAATGCAGGCTGCTCCGCAACGTTGCGACTTTCGGTGGTCGGCTACAATTTGAGTGGTCTCAAACAAAGCAATTTTCTGTAGACATTAAGCTGAGGAACGGAGTTGCCTCTGACAGCAGTAATAAGGAAGGGCAAGAGCTACAAAACTCAATTATTGGGATTGATGTTGCTTTTGGAAAATAGTGGCATCTGTCCTCATGATAAACCACATGAACTTATTCCCCAACCCAATAATTTCGAAAATTCAGTCCCTCCCAACAATACCCCCCCCCTACCCTCCCCTCTGCGTCCGCCACTGTTTTCCATGTACACAAGTTATCTACAAGTTCATGCTTTCGAGTCCGGTATATCGGTAGTAGGGCACCTGAAGTGCAATAGTACCTTCATATGCCTGATCCGTCAATCAGTTCAACACAAACTGTAGAAATGTGGATTCCACAGGTTGCAGCTTAGGATTTGTTACTCCTAGGAAAATTGTGGAGAAGTGTGAGATTCAGCTCTCTTGCTGCGTCGAGTGGTTCAAGCGGAAGTTCTTTCAGAAATGCTCTGATTGGAGGGGCGTTGGGAGCTGCCGGTGGTATGTTTTCTTGACCTTCGAGATGACTACATAGTTGAAGTGATTCATCGCTATAACTACTAAAGGTGTGCTGGCGGTTGAGGCAGGAAAGGCCATGTTTCACTCAAACAAACGTTCGATCAGCTACGTGGAGGGCCATGGGAGAAAGCAGTGTTCTATGCCGTTGGATGAGATGACAAGGGTGAGTTAGGAGGGAAAGCTCTGATCCTAAACATGAGCTCATCTGAAGTTCCTCCGCGAGCCAGTTTTATTGGACCTGAACAATTGCGTCACTTCATGCCATTCAAATCCTGATAAAGCACTAAACTTCATAACTCGAAAAAGTCTTACAGTTGTAGCACAACGATCGCCTACATCAGATTGTCTGGACTTGTGGTCAAAACGAAGTGTGCTGTGGCAAAACCTGCTGCCCCTTGATCGTTGCCGAAAACTATGCATACAATATGAAAATACTGGCGGTTATACTTGGGTAAGATTTCAAAAAAAAAACCTACTATTCTCACACAAAATTAGATTAAATTTTCTATTCTGTAAAAATGTTTGACGTCAGGGTTGTCCTGGTAGTTCTTCTGGCTTTCTGTGTTATATATTGTGTCTACTACCTAAACAACGACGAGTGCATAGACATTGACGGTTAGCATTTTTGCCGTTTTTTAAAGGCAGCACCCACGATAATCTTCATGTCGAAAATTTTAAATGTTTTGGAGTCTGAACGATAGTCCCAGTAGTTCTACGCAAGCTGTACCACCAAAGGCATCCGCATTCTCGAGATATAACAAGTTGAACAAGGGATCCGGGGATCCCCAGGCGAGTTGTAGCGGAGTGCGAATCAGCTGTTTTCTGCCGCAGTCAGTCGGTTTTCCAAACGTAACCTTTGCTTCTAATGCTCATTTTGAAAAGTTCCCCACTGTGATAATCTGCTACTCTCTGTTTAAGTCCTCTCAATTGTTATTCGACCAAATGATCCCTTGTTTTACTCAGAATAGTCAAATTTTCAAATATGGTATGAATTTCAGGTTTTTTTGGCTCTTTACACTGAACCATAAGTTTTCTTTCTTTTCATGCGATATGTTATCGGAGTGAACATCCCAATTCCTTTTCATGTGTGCTTGTTCTCCTCCAGAAAAGCTGCAAAATTAGTCAAGTTTCTAGTTGCACCAAGGAATTCGTCGGCAATAGAGGCAGCGTTATCGACTTTCTTGATCTATCGCATCCGCCAACCTCGGCCTCCTTGTTATAATGCAGTAAATTGGTAGCATCCGAGAACCATTTTATCATGAGTTCGATACAATTGATTACTTCAGCTGTGCTCCTCATAGTCAAAGACACAAGATCAAACAAAAATCTGAGTGATAAATTTTTTTTCGTGGGTGCTGCCTTTAAATCAATTTTTTTGAACTATCTCCAAGTTCACGCTCGAAATTCCTACATTTTCAGACCCTTCGAGATATGTGAACTACTCATATTCCGACGATCTGTATGGAAGTGGCATCAGGAGGAAGAATTACGGTCCCCAGATGAGTCCTGGTGCAGCGTGCACATCTGGAACCTACCCCTACAATGGGTATCCTTCGCAAGACCCAAACTATTATCTTCCTGGATATCCACCTCCTTATCCACCGGCATATCCACAGTGTTATCCACCACAAAGCCCAGCAACAAAAGCACCTCCGGAAGTTCCAGTAGTTCACAAGCAACAAGAGTCACACAACGATAAAGCTTAGTTGAATTCATCTCACACTCGGTCGTAGCAAAAAAAATTAACTTCGCACATTTTCTCAATGGACATTTTCCTTTAAAATTGTCCACGTAATTTCTGCACAACCTAAGAACAAAATGTTCATGACATTTCACTCATAAACATATTTGCAAGTGTCAAGTTCATAATCATAAGTGAATGACTGAGAGATAGCGGTACATATTCCTGTACCGCAGCCAATGATGGAACAACTCACGGCAACACTAGAGATCCTGGATCGGCGTCGTTTCGCACTGCGAAGGGAGCGCAGAATAATCCATATGAGGATTTGTCGTGCGCCGTTTATTCGTTCATGCGTCGCCATTCCTGTCGCAATGTGTAAAGGTGCCGGCCCGGGTTCTCTACTGTCGCCGAGGTCGGTTTCGTCGGTGGCACCGGTGCCCAAAAGTTTCTGAGTAGATGATATTCATTCTCACTATCAGCGTTGCTCGAAAACACTGCGACTACACCACTTTTACTACTTAGACATATCTATGGCATAATCGCTACATCAAAAGAACTATTTAGTGCCAGAGTAAAGGATTTCTTGCTTTCCTTTTCAGCTCATTAGAAAGAATAAATTGTAAACTCACATTTGATATCCATGCTTTTTTAATGATCACTCTTCGTTTCTTCTACATATTGGTAAAGTGGTCTCGTTTATATCAATAATACGTTTATATCGCTCCCCTCTAAAACAGCAGAAAATTGCAGGCTTGTGGAATATTGTAAGTTCAGAGGTGAAATTATTAGGTCGTCAAGTATGAAATGTCTGATTTTTTGAGAGGTCAGTTTGACAGCTGGTATTTTCGGGGTCTCTTTAGGTCCACTCTCATCTTTCTTTCCGTTATGAAGGTAAATTCTCCCTCTCTTAAAATCACCTATTTAATTTCCGACGAACTTGAAAATTTTTGTTTGAGAGGAACTTTTGTGAAACTACTCAAAGTCAAAAAATCGTATCATTTCGGAATATTGGTTCCATCACGGAGCCTGTAAAGTGAGGACAACTCGAAATACCCTAGAAATGTTTGAAAAGGGAGTGGCTAATAAAGGAACGGGACACCGATGTTTTGAGAAATTTCTTCCTGGTGATATAAACCTGCAAAGTGAGCGTTGTGATGAACCTGGATTATGATGCGTTGGAAGCTGTGGCTTGAGCGGATAGGAGCCACAGTATGCCTGTATATGCAGCAAGGTTTGGCGTTCGTAACCCTATATTATTCAGGTGTTCAAGGCAATACGACAAGGTAAAGTGGCTCGATGAACGAATTTTTCATAGTTTGATCCCCAAAAATTGGTGCCATTTTTTGACCATTTTTTGCAAATCTGCGCTGCGTAAACCAGGGGAGCCTGGAGAGGAGTCCACCTGCCATTCGTTGCACTGGCCAAACCTTGCTCTACTTGACCGTAACTTCTCCCAAGTATTAGTCCACTTCTTCACAGAGAAAATTTTCCACTTTCAACATCATGTTGGAAATGCCCTTCGCCACGTTATTGCCGCCTGCTTCCCTGGCTTCTAAGCCGTTAGCGCAACCATGCTACCGGTAAGATGGCAAGGCTATGCCGGTAGCATAGGGGCATATTTGGATTGCTCGTACTCAGTCTTGTTGGAGAAACATTACCCGAAACTGTCTCATTCAAAATCAGACATTTCATACTTGACGACCTAATAGTTAGCCATATGGGCCAACTGCTACAATCAGGGATTGTTACGGTCTTATTCGTGGATGTCTACGATTTCTACACACTCACCATAGAATGTGGTTCTACGTTTAGTAAATCATGTGCTATGTCAGGTGGTGGCGTTACTGCCATTGTATTTGATTTGCCGGAAGACTGCTTACAAGGGTGGTAACTTCCTCCTTTCCTTCGATATCATTACGGTGTAAAGTTGCGAAAAATAAAGTTGTTTCTGTTACTGTTCTGATATCTTACGTCAACGAGGTTATTTAGATGGAACAGCTTTATTCTGCCTAACGTTTCGGCGCTGTTGGCGTCGTCTGAGGCCTTCATCGAGATTGGTTGTGAGGTATCTAGCGTTTAGCCTGTCAAGCATCTACAGACCCTTGGATACAAGTTTGATATTGTCAAAGAGGTGAAAAGCAGGAACAACGCACTGCTAAAGGTAGCTCAATAGCTTAATCGTTGTTCCACTAATACATATTGCTGCTGCAGCACTACGCTGTCAAACGTGTAAGGCTGAGAATTCGTTTTAGCTTACAAACAGCAAGAATGTTTACTGACAACAGAAAAGTTGGTATAATGCAATGCATAATAGATTTTTGAGGGGGTTACCATAGAACTGCTTACAAATGGATCTTTTCTTTCAGCACAATCAGGTTATGTGTGCTTTATTTATGCGCTATGTATGCATTCTTCGTACCTTTCCTTTTTCTTCTTCTTCAGTTGTCGCAAATATTTGCTCTTCATTCCGTTCTTAGCATTCTTTTTTTACCAACTGTGCCTTGCTGTAATTTACGCCTCCGTTTTTACTTGGCGCACTTCATGTGCATTGAATAAAATAAATAAAATAAAATAATGTCCGAGTATGTTCATCTATTCATTCATATATAACATTGTAATAAATTTGCATTATGGCCTTTAGACAGAAGGTACACGAATTTGAGTATATTGTTATGAGGAGTAAGTGGAATAATCTGGTTCAAGAGCTTGCAAGGGCACCAGCACCAGTCATCGTACCATAACGGCTCCCACTGACAGGGTTAGTTATTAGCATTGCCCGAAACCATTCGAATCTGACCACAGTTTTGGGATGCGGCCAAATGAAAGGGCTATCGTGGGCACCATTCCCTGCTGGATCCTCACCGTTCTCATCATTCAACATACTGTCATTTGCAAATAAGGATGGATTTAATTTCGTGAATGTTAGCATTCCTGGTGCAGCTTCACCGATAAACTAATGAAATAGTCACCTCTATCGAGCATTCATGCTTACTTTCGAGATATCTCTTGTTATAGGAAAATAATTTGATGTGCTAGAATTCTGTCACTATTTTCTCAATCATTTTTTTTTTCAATGAGCCATTTTAAAATGAGCGTTCATTCTGTATTGCTGCCTGAAAAGCTTCTCGGCAGATGGCACTTGCCATTCGTGAAAAAAATGAATGAGATAAATCGTTACCTCTATAAAATATACAGGTATGCAGAAGAACAAAAAAAAATAATACAAAAGGTCTTTGGGTCAACACAACACACAACAAGATCTTCGGGTAATCGCTTGTAGCATAAAATCGATATCCTGTCGTTAATGTGGTCTATGAGATTCGTTAGTAAACCTCATGAAATGAGAGGCAAAAGTTGACCTCTAAATACCAACAAAGCGTAAATTTAATTTTGCAATCACTACCAAACTACGTCAATCAAGTTTCAGACGTGAGGGTATAAAGGCAGAGCCCTTCTGTTCGACATTGTAGCGTCTTCCATTAATGATTTGCAGTCGCGAGATACTCTTCCGAAACTAATTGAGAGGTAAATGACTGAGAAACGCGATGAACTGAATGAGTGGTGGTTCAAAATCGCGCTACTGAAGAAGTGAAGAACCTTGCATTTCATTAATCTGGCAGAAACTGTTCATGATTTTATTATTAGGTTTCGCAACATATTCAGGATCTCTAAAAAAATTCTACTTCGATTAGCAACTTTAAGATTGCATCCTACTTTGTAAAATAAAAAGCTAGCCAACTATCAAATTTTACATTTATTTGCCGATCAATATTTTACAATATGCGGGACCTCATAAGATCAATCCATTGTTTTTCCGTCATACTATCATACCTGCTACAAAATAGTGCTGGATCCAGACTGTGATAACTGATAGATGATAACCGTATTAGTTCAAAGCATGTGAAAACGTAAGTATTTCCAGGAATAGTGACAAAATAAAACATACTTTCACAATTCCTCATGTGAAATGGTCGCAAAAAAAGTAGGATGTGTGTGTTTCATATCTGAGATTGTGAGTAGGAGCAGATTGTGAGTTACTCAGGCACTTTTAGAGGACCGCCCGAGCACCCTTAATTTTACGGTCCGCGTAAGGGATGAAAATTGGAAAGAAATTGGGTGCGCGGGCGGTCAGCTTTTGATTGGAAGCGGACCGTCCTAGCACCCTATACCTGACGGGCCGCGGGTATTTTCGAGAAGCTCGGGATAGCTCCGGTAGTCTCTACGTTCCACTCCAGTAAATTCTTAGTATGAAAGCGAGGTAGTACAGTGACATCACATTTGTAATTCAAATTTATTTTACTTTGTATTTTCGCTCGAAAAATTTCACATGATATTGGATTGATGCACAATAGAAGGGGCTCTTTCGCAAATTTCTTCTCTAAATTCTTCGAATTCTCGCACCAAGCAAATTCAGCAGCAAATGCTAGTAGTCCAAAGTCAGAGATATTTTCCATCGAATCGAACTCCTCCCTCTCCTCGGTCCACTTTTTCGTTTGCCACTGAAACGTCCTGTACAAAAATGATGCAAGTTTTGATTTCAGAAATGAAATATATAGAGGATGCGCTTACATTATTATTTCCTATGTGAGCCATGAATTGGACCCACGCTCCGTGCAAGTGTAGTGACCCATTCTTCCCTTGAATAGAATAATTTGAGTGTAGAGGATGCTTCCCTCTAGGGTTATTCAAGGGTCACAGTGGGTCTTGAATGAGACTTACAATTCATTGCAGCTTGGTAATCTAATTAGGAAAAACTTAGGATGAAAAGTTCGAAATGCAGATTCTAGCAGTTGCACTCTCATCAAACCTGTAAATCACCAAGAATTGAACATTTTGCAAGCTCTGTCTAAAGTTCAGAACAGCAAAGACTCACATCACATTGGAACAGAAGAAAATTCTGTCCATACATGCGAAGGAGGAGCGAAATTATGATGTAGGCGAAACTTGTACGGTTTCAGCGTCTGCATCGATTCAAACGGAAAGAATGAAACACGAGCGAAGTCCTCGTGAGGATGATATTGCTTGTCATAGCTGCTTCGCCCACAATTTAGGTAGCGCGGCTGGTCCGCTAGGATAAAGATGGGTGCGCGGCTGGTCCGCTAAGATAATAAGGGGTGCGCGGCTGGTCCGCTTAGATAAAAAGGGGTGCTCCGGTGGTCCTCAAAGGTAATAAGGAGTGCTCGGGCGGTCCTCTAAAAGTGCCTGAGTATGAATGCTTGAAAATGAGCATAAAAAAGTGCAATTTATTTGTATACAATAACATTCTCTAGATAGGCGTTCTGATAATTATCCATTATATCGATCAAGAGGAGAGTATGTCTTCATTTGTGTAGTGTAACTAACGTGGGTTAGTCACTTTCTATTGAGTGCCACTGTGAAGGCCCTGTGAGAGAAAATTTATAGATGTGGGGGAAATCTGTCCGATTGCTACTTCTACTGCTGTTGATCACTCCTACAATCCCAAAACGCGGAGGATGGGGATGGGGAGGTAGAGGTTGGGGATGGGGAAGGCCAGGAGGAGGGATACGTGAGTTCTACATAAATTTGGATTATCCTATTATTATGAACCCTTAGTACATAATGGCAAACAACACTGAAAGAATTTCCATCCTGCACAGATTGATCAGCTCATATTTGTTTGATTTTAAATGAATATTGGTAGTTTGAGACACATTTTTCTTGATCAATTAGAAACCCTTTATCACTCATGTGTTCCGGGGCAGTTTCCCTACAGATTGCCACTGTCTCATTCTTGAGCTTTAAAAAAATCCTCACAAATGGATACATATGTATATACTGAGATTAACAACATTTTCAGGACCACCACGAGTTGGTGAGTGTTGTGGAAGTTTAGCCAGTTTCATGAGTGAGTTTGAATAAAACAAAAAGATTCTAGTGCCACGTCTAAGTGTAGGTACGTGACACCTCAACTACGACTGATCGGGTAAATCGCATCTGAAACTTGCTTGACCCAAAGTTTGTTGAAGACTTGTCTTATCTCGTCGACAAATTCTCAGCCAAAAGGTCGTCGAAAACTTGAGAAGTGCTCAGGTGTTTGTTTTGCAAGTTGTCAACAAGCTTACGAGGTAGAACTTTGCTAGGCTGCGGGTGTGCTCCTCGAGGAGTATAGCACCTAGCATCGCCGTTGCCGTGGCGACTTAATGTTTAATACGCATCGATTGCTGATGGTCAGTCGCAGAAATCGGGCCGCCCACAATCAATACCTATCAAAAATGAAGTCGCTCATACGAGGTGCTATACTCCTCGGGGAGTATAGCACCTCGTATGAGCGACTTCATTTTCGATAGGTATGGGAGGAAAGGAACTTTACGAAACCGTAACACGAAACGCTTAACTTTCCCTTTGGAACATCAAATTCAAAGTTACGCTGCTTAGTTGGATGAGCAGGACTTTTGTCGCAGAATCATCAAAAAACCTACTCGGGAGCATGCTTGGCCGGGGACTCAGAAGTGCTCTCAAGAACTTTGCAACTGCCTGAATTCCCTTTTTGATCCACGATTTTACGGCATATAAAGCATGATCGTTCGCCAACATAAAAAAGAACCTATGTATTGCAGCTGTGCTTTTCAGGTGGAGGTGGTGGATGGGGAAGGCCTAGGCCCCCTATGAGGCCGCGCCCACCTATGAGACCGCGTCCAGGTGGAGGATTTGGGGGATATCCACGACCAGGAGGATTCGGCGGTAGAGGATTTGGGATGGGTGGATATCGCGGAGGGTGAGTGGTAAAGCGTTCAAGACCGCTGGTAATTCTTCTGGAACAGCAAGTTTCTTGAGTTTTGGTAGTATGGAATTACTGCGAAAACTGTAGAACATCCTTGAACAGAATTATTTCTGCCAATTTGCACTATTTTCAAGAACAGGATTTTTTTAAGATTTCGACCAGGATATGGGTTGGGTTCGCTATCAAGTGGTCATACATTTCGGAACGCACTGATTGGAGGAGCCCTGGGAGCAGTTGGAGGTCAGCCCTCCCAGAATGTTTTATTAATAAAATGAAATGTGAGTGTCACTTTCAGGTATGTTGGCATTCGAAGCGGGGAGGTATATTATACGTTCAATGACGACACCATTCAACTACAACGGTCGAGACTATTACTGGGATGAACATAGAAACCCTAGAGATGATCAAATAATATGCACGATGAGCATAGAAGAGTTACAAAAGGCAAGAGCTTTATTATATGTCTATTTTCAGCGAAAGATCAAAAACGTCTTCTTTGCCACGAAAAAACAAGAGAAATTAATCGGGCTAGTGAATGTATGAGTGTGAGGTTCTTAGTGAAAAGGCGGGACTTCGATTATTGGAAAACGGTAAACCCTAGACGAGGCAACATACCAGTCTATAGGGTAGTTCATTCAGAAAAAAATAGCAAGCACACGAAGATCAATTGATATCAACCCAATACTTGGTAGGTTATTTTCAAAGTGTATAGCTATGGAGAAGATAGAAGAAACAGTAACTTTCGGCAACGATTTTTCACGTATCCATTCCAAGACTAACTATAAATAAGCCTATTATTACCTGCAAAACTGCTGTCACGCTTCTTCTTCGGACTAACAAGGATGCAAATCTCCGCATTGAATTTCGGCCTCATGGATTGATGGATTGCGGATTGTTTACTCGCAACTGAACACGAGATTCCTCTGATGTTCATCAGAAGGGTTCGTCTCTTCAACGCCTGACAGGGTGGATTCGATTGCTACCTTCTCGGACGATCATCTACCCAAACCGACGGGAAAACATCACAAGCCCAATTTTGCCACAGAGCACCGGGCTAATGAAGAAAAGAAAATCGTACCTTGACAACAATCCATAAAGTGAATGCGTTGGGTGCAAATGTGGAGATTCCCTTAATGCACTCAAGTATTTACTGCAGGTTAAACAATGGGTTGGAGTAGTGCGATAGATGCTGTGTGATTTCAAGCAATTCACTTTTTCGACTAATTTCTGGAATTCGAGCATAGATTCAAACAGCCCGTTACCAGTGGCGGACCCAGAAAGTGGGCGCGAGGGGGGCGTGGGAAAAAATTGGGGTCTCCGCCGTTTTGGCTCAGGCACTTTTAGAGGACCGCCCGAGCACCCTAAATTTGACGGCCCGCGTAAGGGATGAAAATTGGAAAGAAATTGGGTGCGCGGGCGGTCAGCTTCTGATTAAAAGCGGACCGGCCGAGCACCCTATATCTGACGGGCCGCGGGCATTTTCGAGAAGCTAGGAATAGCTCCGGTAGTCTCTACATTCCACTCCAGTAAATCCTCAGTGTGAAAGCAAGATAGTACAGTGACATCACATTTGTAATTCAAATTTATTTTACTTTGTTTTTCCGCTCGAAAAATTTCACATGATATTGGATCGATTCACAATTGAAGGGGCCGTTTTCGCAAGTTTCTTCTCTAAATTCTTCGAATTCTCGCACCAAGCAAATTCAGCAGCAAATGCTAATAGTCCAAGTCAGAAATATTTTCCATCGAGTTGAACACCTTCCTCGGTCCACATTTTCGTTTGCCACTGAAACGTCCTGTTCAAAATTGATGCAAGTTTTGATTCTAGAAATGAAGTATGTAGAAGATGCGCTTACATTATTACTTCTTATGTGAGCCATGAATTGGACCCACACTCTGTGCAAGTGTAATGACTCATTCTCTCCTTAAATAGAATAATTTGAGTGAAGAAGATGTTTCCCTCTAGGGTTACTCAAGGGTCCCAGTGGGCCTTGAATGAGACTTACAATTCATCGGAGCTTGGTAGTC
>JARK01001697.1:100926-111535 GCA_000688135.1 Ancylostoma ceylanicum
ACTCCCTTTCCAATTTGCCTCTGGTATACTGTGAGTGGATGTACAGCTCATAAAATCAGTCGTTAGGAAGTTGTTAGGGCACGCCAAGCCCGCGTTGCGTGCGCGTGCGGCCTGCCTGTGGTAGTTGGACACCGCCTCGCGGATGCCGTTCATCAGATTTTGGACCAAAGAAGTGTTTTTTATTTGTTTTTCCTTGAATTTAAGTGTATTTAGACTATTGGAACCTGTGGCTCTGAATCTAATGAATGGCTCCCTCGAAGAACTTAGCGATACCGAGCTCAACTACCACAGACAGGCGCACGCGCGCACGAGTCGCACATCTGAACAACCTTCTCAGACATTCGCCGAATTGAAGGCTCATGTTATTGAGGCTCGGATTGCTGAAATGGGCGGGGTTGGAGTGTCATTCCAACTGCTGTTCGGCTGTTGGATTGCTGTTAGGCCCCTATGGAAAAAGTGAATATCAATCCTATAGCGACCCAATAGCAGGCGAATAACAATTCTAATGACACCTTAACCCCGCCCATTTTAGCAATCCAAGCCTCAGTGACATGAGGCTCCATTCGGCGAATGTCTGAGTTCTACAGACAGAATTTATGAACTGTACACTACACTACTGTTCATGAGAGTAATTCAAAGTTGTTCATATATTATAGAGGTCAAACATCACAAAAGTGTTTATAGTGGGTGTCGATGGCTATGGACTTTCCGCGTCATCAAAAAGCACGCGACGCAACAGCGCCGCTCAAGCAGGAATCTTCTCCGGGACAACAAACTATGGGGTTTCCTTGATGGATAGTTAGCTTTCTTATTGGTTAACATCAAATGTGATGAGCAACTATCAAGAAAACTCAGATTCGTCACTGCGGTGACAATTCCATCGTGAGCGGTGAGGTCGCGTCGCGTGCTTTTCGAGGCCGCGGAAAGTCCACTGCCATCGACGCCCACTTATCTCTTTGAATATTTCCAGAAGTCAGAAAATTCGACGTTCAGACAATTATCCTAAATATCCAATGTCATTATATTTCTTTCAGCTTCAATATCGCGACGGCAGTCGTCCCAGCCAGATCACTTGGGCATGTAACGAAAAGGATGTGAAAAGATGTTGTGGGATTGAATGCTGCTCGGAATCCGATGTAGCAGGAGGATTTACAGGAGCAGCGATACTGTGGGTATCCGTGCAACTACCTTCGTTTGCATGCAAAAAGTTTTTTTTTTTTGAAGAGGTCTGATCGTCATAGTGGTGCTATTATGCTGTTGTTGTGTCGGTGGTTATGCTTGCAGAGAGTGGATGACATCGTCACAAGCTAGAAGAGACAGACAACTAATGGGTTAGTTATCGGAGCCTGGCTGTTGGTAAAATGAGTCTCGATGGCAGTGCATTGTTCGCGGACTAGGGAAGCACGCGACGCGGCCGCGCCGCTCGCAATGGAATCGCCGAATTAGTGGCGAACATGATGATTTTACATAGCATTTGATGTTAACTATCAAGAAAACTAACTAATTTTCGAATAAATCGTGTAGTTTGTGGTCACAGCGAGGATTCCAGCACAAGATGGGCAGTCGCGCCGCGTGCTTCTCGAGACCGCGGAGAGGCGACCGCCATTGACGCCCACTGTAAACGCTTTATTCACCCGCTACAGTAACTTGTTTCTTGTTGATCTATAATTGGTCCATACAGGTTTCACTTATATTAGCAACGGAAGAAAATCCGCTATGCATAAGGTGTGTTTACTCCGTGGCGTACGGTCGCATCGCCGACGCGTCGCGTCCTGCTGGCGGCGCTCCAATGACCAACCAGTTGTGTATCAATCGATGGCAGGACACCACGCGTCATTACGGCAGTGCGTCGGCACGTCACCTTGGAGTGAACACACTGTAGAAAATGATTTTTTGCTGAAAGAAATCACAAAAAAAAAACGCTTGCAGGCGGTGTTGGATCAACTAATCCCATACAATACGCACGTCCACCCTATCCGACAAGAGCAGGTCCTGGTAAGTAATTTCACTGGAAGCAATTGTTCTGCCTTCAACTGTAGTGAATTCCAAAGTAACTGTAGCCAAGGGGCGGGACTGCAGCGCGGGCACTCTGGTTGTCTGCTGCATCGAGGCAGCGGGCTTGCTGGGCAGAGACACGGAGGAAACCCAACACGTCGCGATTCCCAGCAGCCTCGGGAGACGCAGCAGACAACTAGAGTGCCCCCGCCGCAGTCCTGTCCTTCGTCTACGTATTTATTTATTTGTTTGTTTACTTATTCATATGTACTTTGTGCTTCATTGAAATCAAATGAAAACATGAACAACATAAGTATGTACATACAGTTTACACAATAACACATCACATTGCCAGGTTATTATGTCTAAAAAAACTTTTTCTTCCTCCTACTCCTTCAGACGGGTTGGCTTACCAGTAATTACCGCCATTTCAGGACCTCCTCCAGGAGCTCCCAATCAAGCCCAATTCTGGCAGCCCCCACCACCTCCGCCGAATTTAGCTGGTGCGAATTATCCACGCCAGCAGTATCCAAAACCGAAGCCACGTGAAGACAAACAGAGTCCGCCAGAGAATGGAGAAAAAGCCGCAGAGAAGCAGAGTTCACCACCTGCTGATGAGAAGCAAGAAAAGAAGAGTTCACCACCTGCTGCTGAGAAGCCAGAGAAGGAGAATTCACCTCCTGCTGATGAGAAGCCAGAGAAGAAGAGTTCACCACCTGCTGATGAGAAGCCAGAGAAGGAGAGTTCACCACCTGCAGATGAGAAGCCAGAGAAGCAGAGTTCGGCAGAGAAAGACGACAAGAAAGAGGATGCATAAAAGAAATTGGTTGAGAAGAATTGAAAGAAATCAGAAATTGAATCCTAAAAATTATGTGTACCATTTATTTGTCAGTAAAATTCTTCCTGTTACAGCAGCACTGTTCACCTTCTTTTGAATGACAGACATACAAAGTTGCTCAATTTCTGCAGGAGAAAATTAATAAAGTTGAAAGTTCTATCTGTGCTCTATACCGCATATTATTCAAGGATTGTTCATAATCTGCACCTGCCTGGGAGTGCTTCTAATGTAGGCTGGATCTCTCGCGACATTTCTCCTTTTCTTCTTTTCTTTTTTTCTTTTTTTTTACTTCTTTAACTTTTTTTACTTTCTCGAACCTTTGTTTCTCAGCTTTTGATTTATCTAGCTTCTCAACCATACACCCGACGGAAGTGCTATGAGAGACCCAGGCTTCCTCGAGACATTACACGTACAACATCAGTTCAACATTTCAGTTCCCAACCCGTTGGTACGAGTTGTCGCGTTTGATCTAGAGCTGAAATACACTCTTGGAGTGCGATCACTGTCAGATATCAGCTGCTTCATTATCCGTTTGCGTTTCCTCTGGCTCACTCTATCATTCAAAACATCCCTTCTCTTTCGTTTTTCGCCTTCTTTCTGTATACCAGCGCTCATTTCTTTCATATTCCTTACCAACCTCGCCAGTTATTCGTCCGTTAGGTTTTTTGTGAAGTAAGAACTTCGTTTCATTTGCTATTCTTGTGTCATTTTACGACTTCTTGCTTTTTCACTAGCTTTCCTACTTGTTGTTATGATTCTCCTAATGATTACCTCTTTCGATCTTCTCCGGAAAGAATGCTAAACAATCTAAATGCGGACTGTGCCAGTGGAAATGTGGCGAAAAAAAAAAACGGCATCAGCGATTTCCTAATGATTAATAATTCATTTCTTAATGGTCGCCACTTTAGAGCTCGTGCAACTCAATCAAACTTCTGCCGAAGTAGTGAACAGGAAGCCCTTGAAAATTGAGGGTCCGGGTTATGCAATAAATTCGTGCGGTTTTTTTTTTCAAATTGATTTTTCACTGAGGATCAAAATTTGTTCGAGTTCATGTTGTGAGTGGTTTTGTAGTTCTTCGTTTTCTCTTTGCAAATATTTCTACCGATTTCCTCAATTCGTGCTACACCTCATTTTTATCACGTAGAATGTGACCCTCCAAATCGGTTAGGATGAAGATCTCCGACTGCCACTACATACTGTTCCACTTCAATCGCCGATCGAATTCAGCTCAAAAGGTGGCGGATATCTATGAGGTCCAAAGAGAAGCCATCACTGCTGAAAGGACGGCACAGAAGCAGATGCCCGCTTCTGAGACGTGGAATTTAGCCTGAAGGATGTCCCTTCTCCGAATTTGGAGTTTCATGGACGGTTATCCGCTAGGTTTTGCTCTAGATGTGAAGAAGAACCACTATGAATGTCAAATCTCAGCAACGCTCAGGTTCAAGTGATTCACTTCGCAGAAAAAATATTGAAGGGCTCAATACGAAGTTACCCGTCAGAATGGGGAAGCGCGTCGGTTCAGAGCAAATTTCACCAAAACGATAACCGAGATGCTAGAATTAAAGCAATTTTACTCATGCGACCCAAGCAAGCCTAAGGTAATCTCGAACCACTTATTTTCTTGGACATTTTCTAGACTTCTGTTCGAGAGTTGCAGATGAGAGTCCCAAATATAGTCATCCCAGACAGTGTGACTTTTCATGGAGATGAAAGAGGGGAGCTGCTCTGTTTCTAATAGCATTGATAGCGGAGGAAAGGGCCTAAGTAAATCATTTGTTGTGACTGATGCTGTTTGTGAGAAAAATAGTTTTGGTGCCCACGAAGAACCGCACGAATTTATTGCCCAACCCAATACATTAGATAACGTCGAAACCTTGGGGTCGAAATTTTCTGTGGTTGCAGCCTTCAAGTAAATAACAATATATGATTGCGTCCATCTTGATTCACCAAGTGAGAAGAAACTGCTACAGCAACCTAGTTTTATAATCGCTGCTTATCGTAGAGTCAATACTCAGACAATTGCAGGGGCAAATCCCGTTCCAACCGCGGGCCGATCCCCGACGAAAGGTTTGAACGAGGGAGCATTGTGGGCAAATTGCGGGCGGAACCGCGCATGATGCGGCCCAAACGGGCAATCGGGCGAATCGCGGGTTGAATGCAGCAGCATGCGGGCTGATGCTCGACCGTCGGGGTTCGGCCCGCAACATGAAGAATGTCGGTCCCGCTTTTCACGGCCACTGACCACCGAATGAAATCTCCAAAAGGCGGCCTAAACGTCGACATTATTGGCTTAACGAGGGTGGGATGGGCAGAGGACGAGAAAATCAAAACAATCCTGCGCTACATGCTTCCAAACGACAACCACTCCGGTACACCACCCTCCCACGCCCGCCTACTTCCTGCATTCGCCATTGTTGTACAGATAAGTATACCCCTTTCGTGGCTCTTTCTAACCTAGGTACCGTCTATCCAAAACCACGGGACCGCCGACGCGGTCGGGTATCTAGATGTGGCGCGGCTATGACGTGAGCGACTTGACAGCACAGAACATACGTCGCAGCCGCGCCGCCTCCGAATCCCCGACCGCGTCGGCGGCCCCATCGTTTCGGAGAATCCGATGCGTTCCACACACAACAGTGTACTAGTTCATCAATACTTGTCCGTATAAAATCTTCTCTAGCTCACGTAATATACTATTTCACAAGAATAAAATCGTGGAGGTTGGAATAGACCGATATCACTACTACGATCTTGATTCTTAACGCAGAAACGCCGATATTTTTGCGCAGTATTTTGGGGCAGGCGATGACAATCGACCAACGTATATAGCCTTCCGAATGGTTAGGTTGGAAGTGTTGATTGGTGAAAGTAGATGATAATGAATAAAGGGGTCGGTGGAGTGTAAGAGACCAGGGCCCGTATCCAATAAACTTTATCCAGTCGGATAAACATGCTCTAGCGGATATGTTACAGTGGAATCGAGAATCTGCTATCCAATAAAAACATATCCGTGGATATGCAAATCCACTCGTATCACTGAAGGTTATCTTTATCCGGTCGATTTCCGCTTGATAACAGCTCGTGATCTTTTCCATCTCCGTTTCGCGTTGTTTCTCGTCAAGACACCACATTTGCGTCAAGAAATGAACACGTGGATGGATAAGTTATATTGGATAGCAAAGTGGATAAAAAGCAGTGGGAACGGATATATTCCCGCTGTGTTTTCCCTCCCACGGTCAAATATATTGGATATGGCTCCAGCAGCACAGAGGGCCGAGTGGATAAAGCAGCGGACTCTCAAACAATCGTGATGATGGCCAGGTTGGTTCGAATCCCAAAACAACTTGCAAGAACCTTGCAAAAAGTGGTCTTTTGCTATTCCTGGCGAGAAGTTACACATTTGTGTTGCGGCAGAGCAGGACCAGTGATTACTTGGTTTGGGCGGATAGTGGTCAAACCTCCGTTAGTTGCGGCCTCATTGCGACCTAAACGCGGATGCTTTTTGGGCTGATAGAGATGAAAGTTCCCATTTTTGCGGCTCTATAGCGGCCTGAACCCCGACAATTATCGGGCGGGAAGGACCGAACGCTCGTTCCGACCCTCGCCCCCCCCCCCCCCGCTCGTTCCAAACGGTATTTGCCGGGGTTTCGCCCCCGGAATTGTCTGAGTAGTTTGAAAACAATAAAGGGGTTTTTACAGTTTTGACGCGTCGCGCCGCGTCCTATGCTTAAGCATAGGGCGCGGCAACGCAGTGCGAGCTGGCACGAGCTCGCTGCCTCAAATGCCGCAAGGGGGTCCTTGTACACTTTTTCCCACGGCGCGTCATTTTGCGAGCTCGCACTGCGGGCTGCGGCAAGGAATGCTCGGGGGCATTTTTTGCCGCTGCGGCAACGCGGCAAATCAGTTGTTCTTCGCAGTTGCATGTATTTTGAACGTTTTTCTTGTTTGATGTTTGTTTTTTCTTTGTGATCTCTCTCATAAAACGTGTGCTCACCTCTCGTGACAGTTATTTCGCTGTTTTGCTTAGGTTTTACTAACTGTTTCGCTGCATTTCAATGCTACATTTCCACTCCTCTAATTGCGGCAATCTGCGACGTTTGCCACAACCTTAGTGCGAGTTGAAATGCGAGAATTCAGCTCGCAGCGAGTGGTTTCTCGCGCTGCGCCGCGCCGCGCCGCAACTTGCTAAAAACTGTAAAAACCCCTTAAAACAACTACCGAGCACCAGCCTTAGGTCCGTACATCATTAAGCTATATTACATCCGAGCAAAAAAAGAACAGGTGCAGCTCATTATACAAACTCCGCAGCAAATTAGAGCTACGGATTAGCGTTAGAAACTGCTTATGGAAACATACATCGCATCACGAATGGCCATTTCGACCGAGTATCCTTCCCTTGTGAGCTGCAAGGATGACATGAAGAGAATGTGATGCAATGTCGAGAATGATATGGTTTATCAACCACATAGTGATGACGGCAGCGACCCGGTTACTTCATTCAGACGCGTGCACAAAGCAAGGAATGCTGTGCTACTAGTTGTCTCTCAGTCGCCGATTTTTATCAAAAATGGTCTACATAGTTATTAGGTAAGCTAGGAATGCTGCTCCTGCTGCAGAGAATTGGCACTAGGATTTGTCAATTCATTGTTTCTGGGCGGTTTCCATTTGCAGCTTTACTTCTGATTGTCATTAGCCCTCTTGCAGTGTTGCTAGCGTATTCGTGCTACCTGTCACCTGCATAGCATGCGCTAAACAAAAGAAGTTTGACTCGAAACCCGGTAAGGAAGGTTAGGGTTTATACCATTTTGATGTGCACCTCTTTGTTGACATCCTACCTACTCTTTTCGCTGATCCCAAAAACCCAGATCTACAATCAGTGTTTTCAGCGGAAGAAAAACCGACGATCACTGGTACACTTATACAAGGCTCCTCAACAATAGATTCCTTGTCAGCATCAATAAGCGGCCAGTACGTGACCGGTGCAAGGATTGAAATCACTCCCATCCCAACACCATCACAGCCTGATGAGAAGCAAGACGCTGACCAGTATGTCATATGAGACAAGGTTTCACTGCATCATTCACCTTCCACACTATCAAAAACAGATTTTAATTATGTACTACTACCAAGGTTCCTAATGTTAATGCTTGTTGTTCATCTGTGTGCATAAAATTATGAGTTAGAATTATTTTACACAAGAACTTTTATCATCAATAAAGATATTGCAAAATTAGAGAAAATTCATAATAATTTCACAAGGAAAATATTCTTCCGTACTACTGGTCCTATCTACTCCAGGATTCCCAGTGCAAAATACAGGAACAAGCACTCCAAGCTATCAGCTAGTATTGAGTCAAGACGGCAAATTTTTGATGTTTGCATGCTGCATGAACTATTGAAAGGAATGTCCGGAGCTAATGTTTCACTATTTTTCCCTTAGTACAATCAATCACTTGTGGTGGAGAAACAAAACTTTCCTACTCACGACCCTAAACCGCGGTCAGAGCTAATTTCTTCACAATTGGAACCGGCTCGGCATATATTCGCTTAAAAAAGACCACTATATTCGTCGGCTCCTTGGCCACTTTCAAACGAAAGTTGACTAATGGTAGATAAAGGACTTATTAATGAATGAATAACATGACACTATTGAGAGACATCTGTCGAGGAGATAAGAACTATTAGAACTTCGAGAGCTAGAACACCTGATAATTGTCACACACCGGTTTCGGGGCTTGAACTAGACCGGAAGTGTGGTCTCCTTGGCGCCTCCGGGTCTTGGTCCCTTTCATTAGTAGTTCCCAAGGAGACTTCAAAATGCATAGTGTGTATAGGACAATAACAATGAGTGAGTGAACAATTGCTAGCAACAGAGACAGAGGGTGATAAGTAGCAGTCCAATAAGCAAGAATAAGTGCGTTTAGCTTATACACTACTCTGCGCCTGAGGTCACCACCGATTATATTTGAATGATATCCGTCAGTGCAGCAGATAGCCTGCGCTCAATTAAATGAAGAAGAGGAAAATGAACGACTCTGTCAAACCCGTACTTTCTCATTATAAAAGGCCTACTTCTAAGTGTGTAGCAAAGTGTTTTAACAACCTTAGCTGGAGTCCACTTATTACTTATACATACTACACATAAATAAAATAAATTCATACGGAGGTACTAAATTTCTGATCTTATGCCGATGTTCTGTCTGAATATCATCATGTACATATAAGTTTTTCACGTACTACAGCATATTACAGCTTTTCGAATAAATAAAGTTTTAAAAAAACTTTTTTTTTTTTTTGAAACGTTAACACACAAACAGCTTTAATGACTTTTTCGCTCACGTCTCGACAGGGAAAGAATTACTTAGGTTTCGTTAACATGCTGATCACGAATCGTCGCGTTTGAAACAGATCATTCTCAGTCGTTCTTCTCTCTTCCTTATATTGCTCTTCAAAGTAATGTTTCCTTGTATGTAGTGATTGCTATCATAAAGCCCAAAGACAACCAAATTTTATAGTTTCAACAGCGTGAAACTCCTTGTTTCTCCTTCCACTCCATTCTCTCGCTTACTTCCCGAATCTCGGGAAGTTCAGACACGGCGGGTTCGGACACTGGGCAGGAGTCGTCGTCTTTTGCTGAGCCAACACAGCAGCGATGGAGACAAGGACAATGTACCAAATAGAGAAGTACATTCTGCTGGAACAAAATGAAAATTCATCATCTGAGATATCACCGTGATCTACCAGCTTTGCATGTATTATAGTGATATTCTGCCAGTGCGATATGCTGTCCTGCACGCAGGGAGTGTTAATCACGATTGCACCTTTCCGCTGGCCCGCCGCGCCGCACCACCCACGCGGCGCGTCAGGCCAGTGAAGGGGTGCAGGCGTGATCGACGCTACCTACTTGTATGGAACTGCTACCGAGGCTCTGTTATGAGTACAGAACTCCATCTACTACTGTGTATAGTACTATTTTTTGGAGAAGTTTTTTCTAACCTGGTCTAGATCCATAATGCCTCCCCCACCGTCCGAATCCAGGATGTCATCCCTCTTGGATCCTTTTCACAAACCTCGTCAAAAGCGAAAATCCGCCGCTCCTTTCTCATAGTATGCCAACCATTTTGCACGGAGACATCGATTTATTGATTTTATCGAATTTTCCACTTTTCCTCCACATTTCCTTATAGATCATTTAGGACGTATCAGCCATGGTTATCAATATGATGAACATGGATATAACAAGCACTGTATGCGAAAGTGTCGGTTTATTCGATTTCTTCCGCTGCTGTGTAGAGACAGGTAAGAAAACTTTTGCTAGGGTTCTCATGCGTGCTAGTGAAATACCTCAGCATCTAGTCTACAATAAAATAAAAGTTTTACTTTCCACATTTCTGAGAGAAAGGGACACTACCTAGCTATGAAGGGATCGTAGCCTCAACCCCCCCCCCCTCTCACTCTTTGCTCCGCCCACAAGCTCCCCAGAACTTGAAGCTCGAGAAAGGGGTTTTTCTGACTGTTTCAAAAGGAATCATGTATACCATTGCGATCCGGGATTCCCGGAGATTCTCTTGGTATAAAATTCTCTAAAACTATTCTGAGATGGGACGATGCCTTTAAGTTTGGAAAGTTGCCAAAGAGTCGCACATCCATCCAAGTACTTAACAGCTAAATTGCAGAAACCTTAGCAGGACCCGCATTACGAAGCATCGTTTGCATCTGGCGTTTTTCCACTTGTTGGAAGGCACCGCTTCCCCACCCCCCCCCCCCCCCCCCCCC